>BSSO01000590.1:0-31060 GCA_030267885.1 Mesembryanthemum crystallinum
TGGCACATTATTGTGGGATGAAAGTAAATGTGGGATTATTCTAGTCAATTTTTGAATGTTGGATTATTTTTGTTGGACCACCCAAAGGTTGGATTATTGGCATCAAATTTTCCTAATTTATTTCCTCTCTTTTTTTTTTCTCCTTTTGTCTAAGAGACAAAGTCAAAACTTCATATATTCATATCAAATATATGCCTATAATAATAATAATAATAATAATAATAATAATAATAATAATATTGTAAGAATATTTTTTTTAAAAAAAAAAGAAGAATAAAATGTAGTCCCCATCCTGAAAAACTCCATCTATTTATTCTTTTAGAATGATTTAAAATCATCAACTCTTATAGTAATACTCTTCTCAAATGCAAATGCTTCTTTAGAATTAGTGCCCACATTTAATCTTAAAATTTCTGGTTGATTTTTAAAAAGATACTAGTAATTCATATAGAGGCTATATTTGGCAAAATTAGTTGATAGTAGAACATAGTTGAAATTGCTATGAAATTGTAGTAAAATAACTCTTTTGCTAACTAAAGTTGAAAGTTACTCTTTTGTTAATTGAGTATTGTGATAGCTTCTCAAAACTGCTATAGTTAGAGTTGAAAATTGAAAGTTATCTAATAAACTGTTCGTTAGTTAAGATTTGAACAGTATCTTAAGGTCAAAAGCTATTAAAATTGTTAAACATAACCACAATGCAAAAATCAAAATGTTAGATTTATCTTGAAAATACTGTAATTACATTTATCAAAATATTTTTACATAGTCAATAATACATAATAATCAAAACTAATACAAGTAGTAAAGATTTACATCAAAAGTGAAAGGTGAATACTGATTCCGGATTGGTCATCTATATAACTTATCAACTTTATCTATTTTAATTTTATCCTCTTTTTTTCTTTTTAATTCTAGCATTTTTTTTTTTTTTTTTTTTTTTGTGTCTGTAAAGAGGAACTTCCTTCCTCTTTGTCCTATTTGAACGTGGCTAAAGGGCACCTCCTAACACACGGTATCGGGTATTCCACGAATAATTTTGGGTAGGTACTCCCTAGAAGGAATTCTAGCATTTTTTAATACGTAATCTCAATGATAAGTTGTACTGAAGTTATGAACAGAGAAAACCAAGTTTGCATAATGAATTGTTGCGAGAAGATTTTGATTACTTGATTAGGAAATGCTGACAGGTGGGTATGTTGACGAACGGCCATCAAATTAAATTAGTATTATACAGCTTAATAATTAATCTTAATTTATTTAATCGTAGGATAATGTATTAATGTTTATATTTGATTCTACAGTACAGTTCATATATATGCTCGGAACTGGCAAATTATATGCCGGAAAGTATGGCGTAGTGAGTGCAAAAATTTAATGTTTATATTTGATTCTACAGTTCATATATCATGCTATACATGCAGATTCTCATTCCAGATTGATCTTACTAGATATAGTATTTCTCTAATTCTGTTTAGTTGCTACTAGTATTAATTATTTCCGCGCAATACATGAAATAATTTTTAAAAGCACAGTACAGAATAAATCAATATTTTTAGCCAAATAATTGAAGATAAACCCTATTTGTATTTTTTTTCTTTGATAATTACATACCTTTTATTGAAATATACAAGTGAATTGTAGAAAAAATAAAAGAAATACATATGCAAAGAGTTGATTGTCAAATATACTACCTGTCAAACTTTATATAGAGAGAGTGTGTGTGTGTCAAATTTGAGCACGAATTACTAATCCGTGTAAACTACTAAATTTATCACTCATAACATGCTTATTCACTACTTTGTATGGATTCATAACTCATAACATGCTTATTCACTACTCCCTCCGTCTCAAAATAACTTTCGCTTTAGGTCTATGCGCACATATTAAGGAGAGTTTTAATTCTAGAGGTAGTTAAAGACAATTTGACTCTATTACCCTTGTATTATTATAACTAGGTGCATTGGAAAGTGAAATTAGTAATAAACCACAAGGGTACATTAGGAAAATGATCAATTAATGTTGTATTGGATTTGTATAGCGACAGATATTTTGAGCCAAAAAAAGTTAGTTAAAGCGACAATTATTTTGAGACAGATGGAGTACTTTGTATGGATTACATAGATTCATCACCGATAAAATGTATATTCATCACTTTTAAAATTCATCGCCCATAACATGTATATTCATCACTTATATGGGTTAAATCTTAACCCTTAATTTTTGAATTGGATGGCCGATATTTTAAGTTCACACCTAAAAATAGTTCGCACCTGAAAACACACACATATATATAAGTATCACCTTTAAGACCGTGTTCATTGGTAAACTTGGCACTTCATGGATGAGCATAGTCCGTTGGGCCATGCATATACACAGTTACACACTCTTATACAGTTGAATAAATATCACCTTTAAGACCATGTTCATTGGTAAACTTAGCAATTCAAGGATGAGCATAGTCTGTTGGGCCATAAGGCTCAAATAACTCAGCCCAAAATCCCTTCTTTCTTTTAGGGTTCCAGCCCATGTCTTTGCAAAGCTGATCATTATACCAAATATGGAGTGCTCCAATGCATGTTTTTGTATGGTGATCACTTGAGTACTTTCGTACCAAATTGTTCCAAGTTGATATGTCGTTCTCCATCTCTTCAATACTTGGTAGCTTGAATTTTCCGTCAAGAAGTTCTGATAACCAACGACATTTCATCTCCGATGTATACAAGTTTGACAAGCTGTTATCTGAAAATCCAATAATCGCTAGTTGTGGAATTCGTGGATGGATACAATCCCTAAAACACAATGTCACCATACATGAGATTAGTTCTTAGGCATTGTTCGACAATGTTCAACTATTAGATTTCAGCTAGCGTTTCAATTCTTACTACTCGTATCACATAGCTTCATGGATTGTTTTCATAGGTACTTTAGAAAAAGGAAATTTTTCACTGAGGTATACTAAGGTTTGGAAAAACCTAGGTATACTGAGTTTTGATTAAATATAACGAGGTATACCAAAAATGAAACCATGGTGTTACGTAGTGACGAAATGATCATTACACCCCTTGGATTATGTGTTAAAAGGAGTTTATAAAATTATAAAAAATAAATAAAAAATTAACAAAATTAGGTGCCTTTTCATTAAGGTAAGTTTGAATTATGTGTGAAAAGAAAAAAAAAATAAAAGAGAAAAAGAAAAAACTTAGGTGATTTTCATTAAGTTATAAAAAGGGTATTTATGTCCCTTTATCTTGATAGTTAGTTATTAGACATGTATTTAGGTGCCACATCATTATCCGGTCACCGGAATATGGCTGCAATATACCTCAGTGAAAATATTTTCAAAATTGATATACCTCATTGTATTTAACCAAACCTCATTATACCTAAGTGTATTTTTGCGAAATTTTCCTATTACAAACTTTCAACTATAATTTATTTAACATTTTCAACTAGTTTGTTAGTAGCTTTAAATTGCAACTTCTAACGTTTTCATTTGTCTACCCTGCTGCTAGTCGTGCAAATAGAGGCACAGTATACTTGCTCAATACTCCTGTATAAATGTTTTTAGTATCGAAATTTCTCAATAAGTAGCTGCTGTGGTGTAGTGGTTATCACGTCTGCTTTACACGCAGTAGGTCCCCAGTTCGATCCTGGGCAGCAGCATTTTTATTAATCTTTTTACAATCTTAGGCCCTGTTTGGCATGATTGTCAATTTTCATTTTTTTTTTTAAAAAAACTCAAAACCAATTTTTAGAAACCATTTCAAAACAAAAAATTAGCAACTGAAAACCATCCCAAACAGGGTCTTAGCTTCCATTGTAAATTCTTGATATTGGCCGGTTATAATGAAAAAAGAAAGTTTCCATTCCCATCCACATTTCCTTTTCATATTTCCTTAATAGGAGATTAGGAGGAACATTTTGTGCATATATTTAGTATTTCCTTGTCAAAAAAACTACAATGTATTCCTTAATGATTGTGTTATTAGTAAAACACAAGGCTGCTGTGGTGTAGTGGTTATCACGTCTGCTTTACACGCAGTAGGTCCTCAGTTCGATCCTGAGCAGCAGCATTTTAGTCCATCTTTGGTTTTATTTTATTTTTTTTCCCTTGGGCTTCCAATGGAGTGGAGGCTTGGAGCTACTACCAAGATGGTCAAAGGCACTTGCAAGGAGGGGATTAGGAGTATTTTTTTTGGGGACACTTCTAGGTAGGGCTGTCAATTAGATCAGGTAAGATCGGATTGTGTTTGTGTTTGGTTTTATTCAGTTTTAAATTACATAAAAGTTATATTAAATGAAGGATAATTACATTCTACACCAAATATGTCAAATCCGTGTTTTACATATTCGTCTCCTGTGATGTTCGTGTTTTATTTTCTTCAGTATTTGCAGGTCAGTTTCATGCCATCATGAAGTGTCAGTGTCAGTGTCACTGCCTATAAATTGTAGGTGTATGAAGTTTTATTTGTCTTCTTGTGGATTTTTCCTTTATATGGGTGTGTTAAAAAGGGAGGATTAGACACTATATCCAGAAAGTTTCTTGTTTCGACTCTGGTGTTTGAGATTTTTTCCATATCTTCTTAATTNGGTATTGTGTTGAACTACAACTCTTTTTCGTTTTCTTGTCTAATGTGTGAAAGTCCATTTATATGAAATAAATTAGAGGATTGTCTAGTTTCCGTCATATGTTTTGTCGAACATATGAAAGTCCATATATCTTAAAGAAAAATACTCCAAGATGAGCTTGCAACAAAAAAATTGATCATGAACTGCGTAAACTGGTTGATTTCATACTCTTTATAACCATATATAATATTACTACTCCATATATAATATTATAGTTAAACTCAAAAAAACAACAAATTTGCATGTTCCATGAAATACAAACCTGTATAAGGGAGCAATTTGTGTGGAGGACATGATATAGTCCTTAAACTTGTGTGATGCAAAGATGTTTTTGAGCTTTAGATCGCCTTTGAATCCAGTGGCAAAGATAACCAAGTCACTCTTGATTACTTCAACATTATTATTACTGCTAATATTAAGTTGAATGCCCTCGTTGTAGAAGCTAAAGCTCGAACATCTCTTTAAGATGATGCTTCCTTTTTGAACATTGTCATAAAATCCTTCTGGCACAGTTGAGATCAAACAAGCATTCATTTCCTTAAGAAAGCTTTGTTCTGGTAAAACGTTAAATTTTTCAAGCCGATGTCTTTGCTTTATGTTTCTCTCAACAACTTTGCAAATTGCCCATTTCTGTCATTAAACATCACAAATGCATTCTACACATCAATGCAAATAAATAAGTCATAGATATAGTACTCCTACTAATCATTTTTATAAACACTTACATTTTACCAATATAGGGCAATTATAGTCTCACTTCCATTATAACTTTTTTTTTTTCTATTTCGTTATAAAATTTTAATTTTGAGTCTTTTTCACTTTTATGATCTTGACAACACACATACTTTAAAATAACAATTTAATCACTAAATGTATAGTACCAGAGGTGACAAAAATGTGGCTAGAGCAGTGTGAACGGCACCATCTCCTGGCTTATGAACCCAGAGTTCTGCAAAGCGATTCAAATACAAGTATCGAAGAGGAAATCTCCATAAGAAGAAATCAGGAATATTCCAGTGTGGAGTTCTACATATTACGGTACATGGATTGTCAACTCCTGCATGTAAGTACATAAGCAGCAGATTATAGGGCTTTTTCGTCTAAGATAAACAATATTCATAATAATAATCAAGTAAAAAGGAATTCAAAATATATATTTATCTTCAACATGAATTCGCTAAAGTGAAGTGAACTGAATAATAATATACTATCAGAGGTTGTAAGAATAACGATTGAACTGAATAATAAAACTGAATGCAAAACATCAATAACGGAATATCATTAGGATCATGTTCCACAAGCTACTAGGCAACACAACACATATATATACTACATATGCATATCTCTTACCATTAACCATAGAGCACTCTAAGGCAATGTCTAATGCGGTTTTCCCGTAACCAACAACTGTAACGCGCTTCCCTTTGATCAAGCTTGTAGCAGTCTTGTAGTCCAAACCTGAAAACTCTACTGAATGCATGACTTTCACATTATCAGATAATGCTTCAGGACCTCTACCTGCTGGGAATTCTGGCATGTTTGGCACTTCACTAAATCGTCCCACACATAGGATGACAAAATCTACTTCCACCACCTGTACGTGATCAGTATCCATTTTTTTTTAACAGTTTATACGAAGCATTGTTGTATACCAAGGTCTTAGTCTTAACCATAGCGAAGCGAGGATATTGGCATATTCTTTACCCATTGTTATATTTGCTTGCATTACTTTTGAGTGGATATAATTAGCTTAAGCTAGCTAAGACTTTGTATGGAATGGTACTGACTATATAAATATGTATATACACTGAATGATGAATAATAATATATGAGAGAAAAATACTACGTACCTCAGATGAAAGCTGGCCACAGAGGTCTTGCACTGTGAGGACCCATTTCCCAGCTTTGTTACCAAAGGGCTCAGAGTGATCGCCCCAAGGACACCAAGAACGCATTTCTTCATAATTGGTCGAACCAACATAATTGATGCTAATAACTTTGGTATGAAACTTGATATGCCTAAGCAAATCAAAATGCTTAGCATAAGATAGAATGTAATCAAACACTTGATCACGGTGTGGGAAAAGCTCTTCTACATAAGAAGGCCAAGGGAAATCTGAGAATTGGTAGAGTGGCTTGGGACTTTGAAGCTTGGTAGTCTCCATTGTTTGGGCCCAAACACCCCCAATGGTGCCTTGTGACTCAAAAACTAAGGGGTGGTATCCCTTAGAAAGGGCATATTTGCAGGCTAAGAGCCCTCCAATACCTGCCCCTACTATCCCCACCACTTTCTTCTCCATATTTTTTTTTTTGTATCTAAGGGTGACTTTGTGTCCTAGCTATATGTTATGAAACGACGGTCTAATAACCTTCTTATAAATAATGCATACTTGTGGGTGGTGGGGTCAGATTTGTATGCTGAAAAAAAAAAAAAAAAAACGCCAGTCATGGTCAGTTTTATAGGAGAGGGACTGTAAAGAGCTTGTTATAAATTCTACAATTTCCACTACCAAAATAAGAAAAAAACGGTCAAAAAGAAAATTGCAGATCAGAGTATTATATGTTCAATTGCGTGATAAACTCTCTAGGAGATTCTCGGCCAATACCATAACAAAATTTGTCATGTTTTGAACAATTCCATACCAAGATTTGCCATGTTATGAAGATGATCGATCCATTTAAACTTGACATTCAGGAAATGAGTAACAGTTTTCTTATATTGTAGATTTGAAGTCAGATTTCTAACCGAGGTTAAATAAGCCCATTTTTGAGGGTAATACAATATGATTAGGTTAAAAATGGGTTTAGAGTGGCCCAAAATTAATTAGGCTCCAGCTAAAGCCCAGCTTGCCTAAGGAAAAAAGGAAAATGGAACTGCCCTTGGAGTTGGCCTATATTACGGCATATGCCACTCCTCAAAGTACTATAAATACCACACATTTCAGTACACCACGTACCATCTTTTTGAGGGTACTTTTCACTTGTCACATTTTATTACATCACTTTTCCGGTCACCTCTCCCGTTGACGGAAAACTCACCGGAGAGCCAAATCTCTCTCCGGCACCCTTCTAATCCGACCGTACTAACTTGAGCGTCGGAGGGGCTACTCCCGAGATTGCCCCCGGGGCAGTTTATGTTTTTGCAGGGAGAAGGAGCCGACCACCTAGCGTCGACCCTCGACCGACCAACAATCAAGCAAAGTAGCGCGGGCCGGCGGAAGACCAAAGATCGTCCGCGTTCCCTCTGGTCCTACGTGGCCACCTCCCAAAAAGAACCTGAAACACAATATTTTAAGCTTCGTTATTTTTGTATTATTTATGCTGATATTTATTATTGATGGCTGTCCTTTATTGTTTTGGACGACTTTAGTGATTTCTATATTCTACTCATTTCATTGAGTGTAATTTTTTTTATTTCTACGGATTTCGTTGATTTTTTGCTATCGATAGTCTGATATTGAGCCTTCTTATCCCATGCAGACATCCAATTATTGCTTAGATGATGAACTCTTTTAATTCTCGCAAGCAGAAAAACAGGACATATTCAGTAACGGGACCAGATTGGAGTACATGATATATTGATATATACATCGTATCACGTCTCTAAGATTTTCCTTACTACGTACTAAATTGCGCCAAGAACCGAAGTTGTCTTTTTCCTTTTTTTGTATCCTTTTTGTTGATAGTTGTCTTTTTCTTTTTTAGAAAACAAACATGAGTTGTCATTGGGCGTCAGTTTCAGCTCATATAACAACCTTTGTTTTCTTGTCATTTTGGTTGAAGGTTTGATTAAAATTGTTAATAAATAAATACAAGTTTGATTAGATTTATTAGTTTTCCAGGATTGTGTTAAGTTCAATCTGATGCCGTATAATTTTTGATTAGTGACTTAATTCTTCCTTTTTTTTTTTAAACAAAAATTGTTGACTAGAACTCAACTTGGTTGGAGGGAAATGTTTTTTTAAGCAGAAATTTAAAAAAAAGAAAAAAAATTAAAAAATGTTGGAATAGATTTTTGACTATTCAAATTTTCTTGTAATCCTAGTATGGATTATTCCTCTCATTATATGTGTCATATAACTCTCTTATACAACCGTCTAAGCGTTAGATGACATAATTTAATGGTGACTTTTCGTAACTTAGAGGTTATTTTTAGTGATTTAGGTGCTACTTTATACAACTTGACCCAATCGAGGAATAACTTTTTGCAATTTAGTGGCTACTTTTATCGACTTAGCGGCTATATTTTCAAGACTTAAGGTAGTTTTACAAAATTACTATAAAATATAAAAAGTATCCCTTAAGTGGCTAAAAGTAGCCCATAAATTGCAAAAAGTCACCATTATATTTGGTCGTCTAATGG
Organism: Mesembryanthemum crystallinum; assembly: GCA_030267885.1. Taxonomy (NCBI): domain Eukaryota; kingdom Viridiplantae; phylum Streptophyta; class Magnoliopsida; order Caryophyllales; family Aizoaceae; genus Mesembryanthemum; species Mesembryanthemum crystallinum. Next base: position 8,996 of record BSSO01000590.1, read on the forward strand.
TTAGACGGTTGCACACAAGAATTTGCGGTCATATCCTGTCACACTCTTACAATTTTAGATTTATATATTTTTTAATTAATAAATTGACATATATCACAAATGCATGAAGGATTGAGATTTCTTAATACATAAAAGTAATAAATAGAAGAATAGGACAAAAACTCTTTGTTGATTAATCTATGAGAATCCTATGTCCCACTATATGAGTTATCTCATGTCCACACTCTTCTATACATTTGACACATAAACTTTTTTACATATTTTTTTTTTTATTTAAATTGGATATACGGAAAATGCATAAATGGTTGAGATTTATTGGAACATGATTGTGGTTCATATTTAGAACACATAATCTCAATTGTCTATAACCACAATGGATCTTTGTAATCCAAAATTTTCCGGATACTGTTCCTATTGTTATCATTTGGGGGGGGTGTTATTGTGGAGGACTACAAAATTTGAGGTACAAGGAAGATTTACACAAGTATAATTAATTAGAGGAAATTTATCCACAAGTTCATTCATAATTAGTAGAAAAAGTTGATAATGGGAAACAAAGAATTAAATATATCACACCCACAATTTAAATTATATATACATACATATATATATATATATATATAAACCCAAGAAAAAACTCATATAGATTACATTTCAGCTACACTGAAGACACTGTCCTTGTGAGCAATCTTGACATGGAGGCCATTTCGGAACCCTAAGATTGGTGTTCGAGCAATTTCCCCACCCTTGATTTTCTTCCACCTGTTTATGCAACACCAAAATTATTTAATATCATATGCTATTTAATATTAGAAAAAATAAAATAAAAATAAAAGATGCAAAAACTATAGGAAAAATGATGCTACCTGTACTTAGTCACCAGTACATGAAGGAAGATGGTCATTAACACCTTGGCAAATTCTGCCCCAGCACATTGCCTTGTTCCTCCACCAAATGGCATGAAATTTTTCGATATGACGTCTGGTGCCATTTCCTAGTTAATCCAATGATGAACAAAAATACCGTTTTTAAGATATCAAATCCTAAATTACTCCTTAGAGAACAAATTTTTGAGAACCAAGTAATTATAATAACCTTCCAACGCCAAGGATTAAAGGTAAGTGGATCCTTGTAAATGTCCGGGTTATATTGGCATGCAGATGTGACCAACATAATCGTCCATCCCGCTGGTATTGTGTATCCTACAAAGGATTCATTATATTGCTTGTTAAGCTCATCGGAAATCACTAACGAGCAAGAAGGAACAACAATAATCGACACAAAATCATAAGCATATACCGTTTATTTGGATGTCTTTCAAGGTTTTCCTGAGTAAACCAAGGGAAACATTTCCTAGTCTCAATGACTCATTGATCACCTGTTAACAGATTTTTTTGTTATGACTTTGTTGGTGAGTATGTCACGATTAAAAGAGGGTCATTGAGGTATTTAAGAAAAAAAAATTACTTGTAGGGTGAAAGTCATTGATTTTACTTCACTCCAAGTCAGGGGAGACTCAGGGGTTTCTCTGCCCTTCAAAATTCTCTCATGCTCAGCCTGTTAAGAGAGTCATTTCGTGATAAACTTTGAAGAAGAAATGAACTGCAAATATCGAAATTGGCATGTGAACCAAACCTCTAATTCCTCCAAGACGCGAGGATTGTCTGACAGGAATTTTAAGACTAAGGTTAATGTCATGGATGTCGATTCAGAGCTTGCAAAGAGAAGTCCGAACATAATCTGTAAGATGAAATCCTCAGTCAAGAACTTCTCTGTGTTTAGGTCTTTGATTGCGTGGTCTAGGAAGTCCCCTCGATAGGTCTCTGGTGATGCCAACCTCTCCTTTAGAGCTGTCCTCATCATATCCATCACCTCCCTTTGGTTCTGATCATATATAAGTAGTATATCATGGATTTAGAACAAATTGTATGAAGCTATCAGAAAATTACAATGAACATATTTTTGAGTATTTGAGACATGTGGGTACCTTTAAGCAGCTGTGGTATGTGGTGCCCGGGATGTTTAGTGGGAAGGAGAGAAGGCCTTGTGAAATGTGAGCAAATTTCTCTCCTATCTTTTCCTTGCTATTTTCTGAATCATACCCAAATAGCTCCTTTGCTACAAACTCTATAGTCATCTGAAGGGAAAATAAAACAAGTATAATTTACTCTCTAGTGAATGCCAAGTTAACATGAGAGAGCAAGTCTTGTATATTAAAGAGTATAGTATACACCACGGTGATATTTCTTTAAAAACAAGAGTGACTCTTGTTAAGAGAAGGGATGACTTTCTTTTAGAAAACACATGCGACTTTTATCTGAAAAATACGATTTTTTGGAAGGAAGGACATGTGTGTTACCGTTAGGGCAACTTCTTTGACGTCAATAGATTCTTCAGTCGACCATCTATGTAAGCATTTTTGAACAAGTTCTTGGAGATGAGGGAGCAATTTTCCCCTAAGGCTTTCGGATCCAAAATGGCTCAATGTGATATTCCTAAGGTACTTGTGTACTAGGCCAGTAGCATTAGTCCTAGCTTCTCCTTCCTGTGCAAAGAGCTTAGAAAATGTGTCCAGATACCACATCTCAACCAACTTCCCTTCTTGTTGCACAATGTACCGGTTAAAATCCGGGTCAGCAGACATCACCACCGGCGTTCCTACAAGCCGGGTTTGGAATATAGGTCCATATCTAATCAAATTTAAAAATAAAATACACAAATAATGTCAAAAATCAACATTTAATTAGCTGGAAATGGCAAAATTGCAAAGACAAAATAGGGTACCTTTGAATTCTACTTTTAATGAAAGAGGGAAGGTCTAGGGAGTAACTGGGGATGAGGAGCTGTAAGGTCTCTCCTACAAGAGGGAAACCCTTAGATCCCGGAGGCAGAACGACTTGATTGCTTCTTGAATTTCTTGTCCTAGAGATGAAGCAAATGAAGCATATTGCTAGCAATGTTGCAATGTACAAACCAATTGACAACATTTTTGTCGAAATTTTTTCCAAAAACCAAAACCCGAAATTTTCAAGAAAGAAATAAAAATGCTTTCTGGTTTGATGAGATGAGATGAAATAATGAATCACTAAGGGAACTCGTTAATATAGTGATAATTCAAGAGTACTTTGAAGAAGTTCGTGATCATAGTCCGTTGATAGCAGATCGAAGTATGAAGTAAGATTATATTAGCGAAATCTTAATGATGAATATGAATCAGATTAAGGAAATCTTAGCTAGGATATAGTAGTAGTACATGTTCTGTTTCCTTGATGACCTCTTTTCTTGGATTAATGACCATTTCATGATTTGGAGTTTGTCTATGTAAATCATGAGATTAGTAATTGCTTAGACCAACTGCAGAAGATCTTCATGCATGATTCTGTAACATTTCATTAGCTAGAAAACAGATTGTATTAATTCATCAAAGTCAAAGGTGTAGTATTAGCACATCAGATATTGTATTCTAATGAGATTGTGGTTGCGTATGAGAAAGAAACAGAATCGTAATATTGTGATCTGCTTTTAATTTTGTGTTTGTGTTAGGATTAGTAAAGCAACAAGCAAGTGCCTTGATGATAATGAGGTGACCTTCCAACTTAGAGGTTCCCCAGAATCATCTCAAATAATGGAAGAGGTCCCACTATTTCGTGAAGGGAATTACACCAAATTCGGTTTAAAATTTCTCTCACATAAATAATTCTAGACTTTTCCAATAAATGGAGAGGACTCATTTTCTCTATAAGCTATCATGGATCCCATATAATATCGAACTTGGACCTTGAGATATTTGATCGTGTATAATTATTCGAGTTGAGACCACTTACTCCTGCATCAGATCAGATAATATAATTCGATTTATAATGGATAGTAAACTTGGAAATTTTGGCATTGAATACTACCTTGTGGGTTTTAGGTTGGGTTATACTCGGATTGATTTTGCTTTTTTTATTATTTTTTTTCTAATTATATCTTGTGGGTCATAATAATCAAGTTTTCAGTATCCAAAAAAATGGATCAATTTTCCAAGTTGGGTCAAACATTTGAATGAGTTGCCACTCACATATATAATGGAGTTTGGAGAAAAATCGAATCGGCCCAGTAACATTTCATAAACAATTATTTCTCAACAAATGGGTCGTAAATTATTCTATAACTCTTTAAAAAAAAAAAAAAAGTTATTTAAGTGTACAAACTCCCGCAAATATATTAATAGACAGAGCAAAATAAACATCCAAAGCTGCTGTGGTGTAGTGGTTATCACGTCTGCTTTACACGCAGTAGGCCCTCAGTTCGATCCTGAGCAGCAGCATATATTTCTTTGTTTTTTTATCCTTCTTACAATATTTAGCTTCCATTTTTAACTCTCAAGACAAGATTAGCAGGTCTTAATAGAAATAGAAAGTTTCCACTTTTATCGTATGAGAATATCCTTAACTTCTTTTAACCCCTAATAAATCCAAGATTTACATAATAACGTCTCATATGAGAAACTGAAAATTTGACCAAAATCAGTGTGTTGAATATATGGAAAAATCCTTATTACCTGCATTGATGTGAAGATCCTTATCCCTCTTAACCAAATGTGGTCACTTATAAATAGCCCTTATTAGCACATAAAACGTAAGGAAACAACCCAAAAAAGTGTTTATCATATCAATAGAGCAAAATGAGTCTAAACAGTCGCTTTGTGACATACATGTTACTAGTCATAATCGTAAGCATCACAGTCACCCCTCCAAGAGTGGATGCCAAGTTCAGATTCAAATTCATACGATATCATGTAACCATTATGGATTGGATGTCAGGCGAGATGTTGGACACACATTGTTGGTCTAGCTACCAACACCAGGACATTCGCCAAAACATCGCCATCTATGGCAACTTGACATGGGATTTCAAGACTAAGTTGATCTTCTCGACGGATTACGAGTGTGATATTTACCGTTCTAATGGTCACATTCACTTTTTTGCGTTCAAGGAGAGGGATGATTTCATCGATAACGAGTGTGGGGGACGTCATTGCGTGTGGAATGCTACATATGATGGTATCTTCTTGTTCAATCTGAACAGCCAACAGTTTGTTAAAAAGGCAACTTGGGAACCTAGACAATTAGAAGGGATATAAAGTTTCATATCATCCATTTCATGGATAACGAGTAATTTTTTTTTTGTTTTTTTTTTTTTTTTGTTATAGCTCGGTTTAGAGCATGCTATCATTAGATGTAGTGAAGTTTTTTTTGACTTTTTTTTCCTAGGGGGAATAGTTAAAGTACTCCTCTATAGACAATAAAATTCAATAATTTTGGATATTATTATTTTTGTTTTATTATTATTATTATTGAAACAACACAAACTCTAATAGTAATTGAACTTTCAACCGATGGACAAATAATACTTTGATATGTGAGGTGATTACTTTGTCCTTACTTTGAAAAATAAGGTAGCTGCAAGTAATTCACATGAAATTTTAAGGGAATATTCGCTCAATGACAGTTTCTCTTCGGTGAAGAGTGATCGCGCAACGTTAACTAGCTAGCTATAAAATTATGCAATTAAATTCACCAAAAAAAATTATGCAATTAAAGTTTTCGTAATGTGTTTGTCAATTCAAATTTTCATAGATACTTTTTGTGTCACGGTCTATTGAACTTTTGCTAAATAATGATATAAGCGAAAAGAAATGTATATATTCTATTGGTCATTATACTCCTTGTGTCTCTGGTGTACTGTATATATCATGTGCACTCGCAAAAACCATATTGCTGTAAATTTGAGTAAATATTATTATTAATATGAGCAATTATTGGTTAGGTGCTCCCGTAAGAGCACATAAGGGTGCACCTGAGTGTATGAGTAAATAAGTACAGTATTTTTTATTAAAAAATTGTAAAAGAAATTTCTTCTTTATCTACACATACTTGTTTACTTATCATTGATACATCCTTGTGTGCCCCTATAGGACATCTAACTTTTTGTTAATGAAAAGAAAATAAGTTAAAAACATCACCATATATTAAACAAAATATATAATATCCCTTCTGAAAGTCCTCATTTTAGAGTTCTTTATTTGACCCAAAATAAGCGTCGTTTTACATTTTCAATACAAATATTTATTTACTTTCCTATTATGCACTCCTCTCACACTTATGTACGATTTGCATTTCTTATTTCAATAGAAAAAGTAAAATGTACTTGAATTATTTCACTAAGCATTAAGTACATTCCTTTCTCTATGTGCTTAACTCCAAAATGACACATATTTAGAATCAGAAGAACTGAAGAAGTATGCGTTTATTTTTTTTCTTTCTTTTCCTTCAATCAGGTTTTTATTCAAAGTTTTCCAAATTTAGTGTATAGTAATTATTATAAGACCTTATGAAGAAGAAACTAGGACAAGCAATTAATTTCTTGGAAATCAAGAATGGTAAAATAGCATAAATGATCCCTTGCTCATAACGCGATATGGAAATAGAACAAGCAAATTATTCGCAATTTCATGAAGATGATCATATTCTTAATTCAAACATGTCCTATCTGATTCTAACTAACCATTTCAGTACACATCAAACATAATCAATCAACAAACAAAGATTTTAAAAACCAAAATGAGTCCTTCTTTGAGGCACGTTTTGATGTGCCTGTTATTGGTGCTGGCATGTATCACAGTATTAGCAGATGCCAAGTTCAGATTGAAGTTCATAAGGTATCACATCTCCATTACAAATTGGATGGCCGGTGAGACGTACGTTAAGCGCACATTGCTGGTCTGATAACCAACAGGACGATTTCAACAATCAGATCACCCAACATGACATGGTCTTTCAAGACCATGATGATCTTCAGGTCGGATTACTATTGCCATCTTAACCGTTCAGACGGCTACATTCATTTCTTCGCGTTCTATAAGGCCAACTGGTTCATCGATTACGAATGTGGTGGTCGACATTGCTTCTGAAATGCTACACATGATGCTCTCTACCTGTGGAACATTAAGACCCAACAGTTCGTTCCAAAGTACTGGTGGTTTAAAAAACCCGAAGCCGTGTAGGCTAATATATGTCTTGTGTTATTCGAATTGAGGTTTTCCTGCATGGAGAGTGAATCAACTAACTCAATTATTAGTATTACTGTTCTTCTATCATATGCTCATTAAGCGCAGGATAGGTAACATTTCTTCATTGTTTTATCCTATTTACAGTTTAACTTTTGTAAATTGGTCCTATCATAGTGTCACACCCTTCAAATGTAGACATTATCCCATAAAAATTGCTCCATACAAGAATATAATAGCTCACTTCTTTTCACCATAATTTAGAATTGTTACAGCAAAATCTCATAATTACTTATTGGGTGAATTGTAGGAGTATTATATAACACCAAATATGCATCATGTGCTACTAAAGCCAGTAAAGGGGTGATCTCAAACCTTTCCTTTTAATTTTGTTTTGAACGATACCAAATAAATAAATAAATAAAAATATGTACCATGTGCAATAAATAACACGAACAACACACTATATGGTTGTTTGGTTAACTAAAGGAAAAACTAGAATTTTCAGGAAGTTGTATTCCTTTGGTTCAGAACTCCTTGCAAAAGTTATTCGGTTAAACACATGAAGTAGAACATCTTGCAAAAAAAAATTCCGCTTATTTAAGGAGACCTAGATAAACAATTTACCCCATTTTGTGAGAAGTAGAAAAATTATACTTCCTACATTCTTTGTATATTGCAACCTCCTGTATCTTTAGAATTGTTCTTTTCAACTTATTTATTTTGTGGGAACTTGAAGCTTACAAACTCTCATCAATAAGATCCTCTCAAGTAACGAACCGTTAATTTTGTCCTCTGTGTTTATACTTTGCTTCTTCTCAATTCTTCTTTGTTTTCCATTGATTTCACAATGTTATCATTTGTAACAAAGGGTGATCGTATATTCATATTCATAGACAACAATAGCTACATCTTATTTCTCAACCACCAAAATGACTATTTTGTGTTTAATGTTAATGCGTTATTATTAGCTTTGATTAATCAACAACAAATTTAATTAGAAAATTTTCAAGCGTGGAGCCAGAGCCGATCTAGTCTTCTAGGTGATCGATGTTGCATGTGAGAAGCTTCCGAATATACAAAAACATGTTGATTCATATCATTTGCACCCTCAATACCCGAGTCATCACTCAACAAACTCATTAAAACATCTGTTTATCTCGGAGTTCATTTACATATCAACAATTTCTTAACAGCCAGAGTAATGGAGCTATAAAGTAAACTACAACTCCTTCATCAAGTTGATTTTCGACTGGATTAGGCTTTGTTCTTTTCAATCTTATTTTGTTGATTTTTGTTGAAAATCAGTAAAATCAACAAAATTCAACAGAGTAAAATCAACAAAAATTAACAAAATTCAACAAAATCAACAATCAACAAAAATAACATGAAGATGACATAGCCTTAGTTTGGCATTGGAACTTATTGAAAAAAAAAAATCATGTAAAATCTATAAATCCTTGATTTTTTTTCTTTTTTTGGTTGTTAAGAAACTAATTCAGAAAATTGAAATATAACCAAAAAAAATTCAAATATTTTAAACACTTTAAACTATATATTTACACTATTTACAGAACAAACCTGTGCATCGCACAGACAACAAGCTAGTAGTGTAACTATTTGAGTAAAAAAATCACATTCTCAAGGAAAAAAAATCTACCAGAAATCAATTTCATGGAACCAAAATGCTAAGAAATCACAACTGATTTCTTTCATATAACTCCATATATGAAAATAGAACAAGCAATTATTAATTAAGATGAAGATCATATGCTCAAGGCAACATGCATGTCCACTTATAAATAGCTAGCTTACCAATATTCACACTTCAAACATTAACACCATCACAATTAAGATGACCAAAATGAGTCCTTCAAGTCACTTTGTGATGTGCCTTTTACTAGTTATAAGTATCATAGGATCAACGCAAGCAATAAAGATCAGATTTAACTGGATCAAGTATCATGTTGCGATAAATAATTGGATGTCGAGCGAGATGTTGAAAGTACATTGCAAGTGTAGCTACCTAAAGGATAACATCGACAACGTTGTCACCATCCATGAGAACGTGGAATGGTCTTTCAGGACCAAGCCCATCTTCTCTACGAACTACGAGTGTTATATCTACCGTTCGAACGCCCATATTCACTTCTTTGCGTTCTACGAGAGAGAATGGTTCATCGATGATGTTTGCGGAGGACGACATTGTATGTGGAATGCTACAGATAATGATCTTTCCGTTTTCAACATTAAGAAGCAACAGTTCATTTCAATGTATTCTTGGCGTCCTAAATGATAATCAACATGTCGTTCTTCGAAGTTGTATCATGAAAACCATATAAATGTTTTTCCTTGCTTCATGGAGCATATTTTTCTCTCTTTTTTTCAGTGGTTTTTTTTTTTTTTTTTTTATAATGTGATAAAAAATGTTGATATCAATATTTTCTAAATAGACTTTGCCACCTTCTTGAATGCATGGACACTTCAAAAAAAAGGTCGTGTACGTGTATGTGATGAACATTTATCGTAAACTCAAACACGACACCTGTTTCCCCTTTTTGTACAACATAAGCGAATTCAACTCAATATCCAATCACGTTCAATTTTGATCAAATTAAATAGTCCTTCAACAACGATTTTTTGATGAAGTTGAAGATAGTATAACCAAAAAGTTATGAGAAACCCAATAACAGAATCACAAATGAATAAAATGATACTCTATCTTAGGTTGCGGTAATTATGAGCCTCTTACAAATAGCCACTCATCTTTCCAACATATTATGCCACTAAAACTAAAAGTAAGTTGTTAGAAAAATGAGTCCCGTAGGTCGTTTTATAGCGTGCCTATTATCAGTTCTAGTAAATTTGATCATACTAATCGTCAAATTGACATGGAGTTTGCACACTGATACAAGGCATTGGTCTTTAATGGTTGTTATTCTCCCCCATATTCTAAAGAAGTGTCATTTTAAGAATTTGCACACTGATTAAGAAAAGAAGTCAAATAACTCGACTACTCTTATTTAACGTATCATTGTGAAGCGATATAATAGTGGTAAGTGTATTTAATATGGGTATAAAATATGATAATTAATCAAAAATTTGCATTGAAATACTAGAATTACACTTTTTAAAAACCAAATTTATTTTGCTAAAATGATCTATATTCAAAACTGGAGGGAGTGTTAGAATTTTCTTTCTTTGCCTTGATTCTGATATTGTTTTTCCTTGTACCGAGATTCAATGTATAGCAATTATTATAAGGCCATATGAGGAAATTAAGGCTGTGTTTGGTAAAATCCCAAACCAAAGGTCATGATGCTTGGGAATAAAAATGAGACTAAATACAAATACTCTATCCAAATAGCTAGTGTACTACTATTTGAGTGAAAAAATCACATTCTCAAGGGAAAAAAAATCTACTAGCAATCAATTTAATGGGAACCAAAATGCTAAGAAATCACAACTGATTTCTTTCATATAACTCCATATATGAAAATAGAACAAGCAATTATTCCTTAATTAAGATAAAGATCATATGCTCAAGGCAACATGTCCACTTATAAATAGCTAACTTACCAATTATTCACACTTTAAACATAAGACCATCACATCACAAAATTAAGATGACCAAAATGAGTCCTTCAAGTCACTTTGTGATGTGCCTTTTACTAGTCCTAAGTATCATAGGATCAACGCAAGCAATAAAGATTAGATGGAAATTGATCAAGTATCATGCTTCCATTAATAATTGGATGTCCGGCGAGATGTTGGAGACACATTGCAAGTCTAGCTACCCGATAAAGCATAACATCGACCAAAACGTCACCATCCATGGCAATGTGGAATGGGCTTTCAGGACCAAGCCGCTCTTCCCTACGAATTACGAGTGTCATATCTACCGTTCGAACGGCCATATTCACTTCTTTGCGTTCTACGAGAGAGATTGGTTCATCGACGACGTTTGCGGAGGGCGACATTGCGTGTGGAATGCTACGGATAATGATCTTTCTGTTTTCAACATTAAGAAGCAACAGTTCATTTCAATGTATTCTTGGCGTCCTAGATAACTTAAGTCATGTACCAATGGGTTGCAAATCCATCGAGTTAATAAATTGTCATTCTTGTAATTTATATCATGAAAACAGTATAAATAATATCATTACTTTTTTTATTTCTCTCTCTTTTTTCGGTGGTTTTTTTTCCGGATGTTGATATCAATGATTACTAAAAGACATTTGCCAGCTCCTTTGATGTACGAACACTTAAAAAAGGGTCGCGTTACGTGTTGAATATTTGTCGGAAACTCGAACACGACACCTGTTTTCCCATTTTGTATAACATAGGCCAACTCAACTAGTCAATATCCCATCACATTCAATTTTAAGTACATTAAATAGTCCTTCAACAACGAAAATTCAATGAAGTTGAAGATAGTATAACCAGGAAGTTATGAAAAACCCAATAACAGAATCATAAATGATAGTATAACCAGGAAGTTATGAAAAAACCCAATAACAGAATCACAAATGATACCCTACCTTAGGTTGAGACAACTATTTGCCCCTTATTAATAGCCACTCATCCTTCCAACATAGTATCCCACCAAACACTAGAAAGTTATTAGAAAAATGAGTCCCTTAGGTTGTTTTACAGCGGGCCTATTAGTAGTTCTAGTAAATATGATTATGCTCCCTCATAGAGCAGATTCAACATAAACCAACCAGAGGTTTAAGTTTATAAGATATCATGTTGTCATTACAAATTGTATATCGGGTGAAATACTAGACACACATTGTAAGTGCAAATACCCCGGCCATCACAAGGATTTTCGCCAGAACGTGACTGCCTACACTAACTTGACATGGAGTTTCAAGACGAAACCGATCTGGTCGTCAGACTACGAGTGCAACATTCAACGGCCATACGCTCGTGGCTATGTTCACTTCTTTGCGTTTGAGGAGAACAATGACTTCATCAAAGATGAATGTGGCGGGCGACATTGCTTCTGGAATGCTACATATGATGGTCTTTACTTGTTTAACATTAAGAGTCAACAGTTCTTTCGAAAAGCTACTTGGGTGAATTATATATATTACCCCTTAAAATTGATACATACAACAATGACTTTTTCCCTCAATTGTGAATTGTTATAGCAAAATCTTGTGTTTATACAACACCAACTGTGAACCATGTACAATAAATAACATGAATTATATACACTATGGTCGTTTTGTTCACCAAAATAAGCTTGAATTTTAAGAAAGTTGTATTTCCAGCAATTGGAACTTTTTAAGAAATGTCAAAATTTATTTGATTAAACACACCAAGTTGGACATCCTGCATATTCCACCTAGGAAGACCTCCATAAAGCAACTTACCCCATTTTGTGAGAAGTAGAACTTTTGGGAGATTCAACATCCTGCATCAGCCGTAAACTGCAATTTCCTGCATCTTTTGTTATCAAACAAACGACCACTAGGTCAAAGTGATACCGAAAAATTAAAATTTAGAGCGTCGTGATACCGAAAAATTAAAATTTAGAGCGTCGTGATACAGGGCATTGATCTTTAATGGCTACTATTGAGGAAGGGAGAGGGAGATGAAGATATCAGCTTGCCAATGAAGAGAGATTGTTTTCTCAAAATTTCATCTCTTATTTCAGTCATCCCAGTGTGTTAGTTTTACACCGTATTTGCTGTAAATGAATCTTGGACCTCCTAAAAAGTAAGGCACATTTGCAGTGGAGAAATTATCTGAAAGAATGTCAGTAACAACAAAGAAAGGAAAATCTGCCAGGGAAAAATCATCTCCCCAAAAAATTTATGCTGCAATGGGAAGAGCCAAAACAAATCTAGTCAGTGAAGACATCAGAAGAAGATCATCAATCCAACTTGGCTATAACAGCGTCAACGATTTCTTGGGTCGTACTCGAACCACCGAGATCCTTAGTCCGATACTGGCCCTCTTCGATAACACGCTTTACAGCATTCTCCAATCGGTCTGCAAATGAAGGGAACTGCAGATGCCTAAGCATCATGGCCGCAGAGAGTAGCAGAGCCACAGGATTTGCTTTTTTCTGTAGCACCATTTCCTGCTTTCCTACGTTTCCTGCTGAAGCTCCTTGCTCAAATACTGCGTGATCAGCACCGACATTGCCTGGAATTCATCCAAATAATTAGACAGTCCAAAAATCAAAAGATCACGAAACCTCGATGAATTAATGAGATAGCTAAGGCAGAAGAAATATACCGCCCGGCATGACCCCAGTTCCTCCTGCTATACCAGCAGCCACATTAGCCACTAAATTACCATACAGATTGGGAGTAACCTGTTAAACACAAGACCATCTTCATCAGCTTTTGAAAATAAGGGATGAACTGAATTGTTGCTCACTTAGAAGAGTAAAACCAGGGAATCAGGGAACAGAATATATACAAGCAACAAGGACAAAAGACAATGAAGTCGGTCACTGGAAAAACGAGTTTAGAGACTCAAAAATAAGGATGGATAGAATACAGACCATCACATCAAATTGCTCAGGCTTTGCCACAAGCTGCATGCAGCAGTTATCCACAATGATCTCGTTGTACTCAATGGTAGGATATTTCGCTGAGATCTCCCGACAAGATTCTAAGAAAAGGCCATCTGCAAGTTTCATGATGTTGGCTTTGTGCACAGCAGTTACTTTCTTTCTGTTGTTCAAGTAAGCATATTCAAACGCATATTTTGCTATACGTTCAGAGCAGAACTTTGTTATCACCTAACACAGTAAAATTAGTTTCAGGCTCCAATTTTGCGAAACTCCAAGACAGCAGTAAACAGAAACCATCTCACAAACAAATAAACATGTGATGCAGAGGAGAAAGAGAGACAGCGTGAGCACAGCAAAAGTGCCCCTATTTGAAGCACATTTACAGCATTTACGCAACCAAACAGAAAGTGCAAAAATTACAGATCAATTGCATTATCCAAAGAAATACCAAAGAAAATGTACGTGTACTTGGGCAAGTACCAAATTATCAAGCCATAAGCATAAAGGAAAAGCAGAATTCCCACACGACAGTCCACAACTTAATTCGGGACAACTTGCAACAAATAGCAGCATAATGAGACACATGCTTCATCTAAAGTTGCCAGTGAACTCTAACACCTATCCTTATAATAGCCAAAACCAGTATAAGCACAGAAGAAGAGAACCACAATAATGCTCATAAAACAATATCAAATCATACATCAATCACTTCATACTGAAAAAACTTGAAGCACATGAGAATCATTAAACGGATTAAGGATAAATCATCAGAGCAACGGTATAAAAGAAGGCCTACAGTATATTAACCATACTGATAAAGCCTCTGGTAGTACTGTTCAATACGCAGTAGATCACTCAGGCTTTTTAGGTCAGTTATAAACTTCAGTAATCTACGTTAGAACCTTGTGGCTTGGTTTAACTGCTTCATTTAGGACCACAGTAATCATAGTGGATCAATGACTGAAAAAGGAAATCAATGCACAGGGCACAAAATGACCATTTGATTCATATGTAAAAGACAAGCCCCCAGAATAAAAACACTTCTAAAAAAGAAACTGCCTTTTATAGAAAACTAGTTCTTACTACAGCAATTCATCTGTTCATATCTTCACAAAAAGATCAGAGCAACAACACTAACACTCAGAGAATCCTACAGTAGGCGAATATATGCAAGCTTAACCCTCATAAACACACTAGCAATGCAATAAATGGATCTCTTCCCCAACCAACACATCATAGTGCTCATGCTAAATTGCTAACCTCATGCTGCCAAAGCTAGTAAAAGCTTTTATCCTCGTTTAGAGGAGGAAGAAGTCGTATCAAACCTTGTTTAAGGGACTAATCACACAAAAAATCCAATTTGGGGCAGATAAGAGTCATTGCATCCCACCCCAATTCACCACTCAATAACTAACATCCACACAGCCTTCTTATCTTTTATGAAATGAAAGGAAATCCAAAGGGTACCATATCATCCTCATTGTGGTTAGACTCCAGAGAAAAGTGGCACAGCTCACCAAACTGTCTAATGCAACCAAGCCTCAAAAGAAATCCCTCACATATCCAAAGCGAATGAATATTCCTTTCATACAGACATTTAATTGCCAAAAACAGATTTTGCTTTTGACAAACTAGTAGAAGGAACCGAAGTAATGTTGCATGAGCCCCACAATGAACATTGAGTCATAAATAAAATAAAAGATTCCATACAGCATTGTCAATTCGTTGTGAAATTGTAGATCAATTCTTAAACTGCATCTGAAAAAATAAATCTGCCAACACAGCCAAACTCTCACAAGTCTTCATCCCTGTGCTGAGCTCAAACTATCCTGCATCACTAATCTTTAGACTTCAGCCAACAACATGTCAACTCATAGTCTCCACTTCTCCATAAACTCATAAGTGCAATGGCTAATAATCACAGAATGATGCAACAACCATTCTTCTTTCCTAGTGCTTCTACATTCTACCTCCCAAAGAAAAAGCAAATAGAGTTTTCAAAGAGCACCTTATCAGATACAATCAAACATCGACAAAAACACTGCAACAATCTCGCTATCCTCCAACATCTCCAAACATTATCATCTTAACCCACTCACACGAAAATGAAAAGGATAGTGAAACATATACTCTTACCATTAGTTAGCTCAAAAGACTCTGAAAAAGAGTGCCTTATCAGATAGAATCAAACATCAATAAAAACACTGCCACAAGCTTGTAACTCTATAACATCCTTCCAAACATCACCATCTTGAACAGATCTTTTAGCACTCACACGAAAATGAAAAGAATAGCAGACTAAGTGCTTACTATTAGTTAGCTCAGCATAACATTAAAGAAAACAAGGGTTTTATAAGTTTTTTTTTTTTTTTTTTTTCCGGTTTATGAGAGGAGATTCACGAATTGGTATTCAATCTTCTTGTAGTAAAGATCCCAAAGTTGCAATTTGCTCCATCTCGATATCCATGAGAAGCAGCAAGAAGAAAAGCTAAACAAATGTAATTATCTCGCCCTTTGTCTCCAAGAGTTGCACACTTACGACTTGGCCAAAATCCAAATCTTACCAAGCATTTTCCTCACTGAATAAAAACAGCTAAATGGATCCCCTCTCAAGTTTTTCATCCATTGATGACTACATCATTAGAAAACATCAAGGTTGGAAAGATTGGAGTTCCATTCTTTATCCTCAAACCACAACAAATCCCTCATCACACTAACATTAACCTTCAAAAATGAGAAAGATAATAAATAACGATACTAGCTAAGTAACACAAGAGCCTAGAGGGCTCCTCCTACCCCAGATAGTGTACAACCCGTTCCACCCATCTAAGTGCTTATAACCCCAGACACAATGGGCAGCAAAAGGATGCAGAATAGGAGTTACCCCCAAGAGGATTACAAACGTAATTTAGTGGCTACTATTGAATTTTGCACCCAACTAAATTGTCATAAAACTCTAGAACAAATGAACAATAGAATCCATGCTGACCCGGGGCAAAACTAAGTTTAGACAAGTTGATCCTCATCCTTAAGATAATCTAAACACAGCAAGCAGCCGTCTACAAAATTTCACAAGACCAGCAAAGTGTAACCACATGCTTAAAGACGTAACATAACTCTCTGTGTCCCTACTCCAGACAATGTTTCTCAAACTCTTCATATCAACAAGAGTATCCGTGTTGTGTCCCCGGCCACTAGGATACAATATGACATTTGAACACTTCAAATTAGGCCAAAGCCAAGGAAAAAAATCCTTAAAATAGATCAGTCCGAACCCAGATACTTGAATCCCCGAATCTGAGAAACAAAGACTTCAAATCCCCCATTGGCCCTTGCTCCATACTCCTATCTAGCATTACGCCACGAGCATCAATATCCAAATTACAAGAGAAAGAGGTTCTAGCCGAAAAACTAGAAATAGAAAGACAAGCCCGAATCCACTAATGCCAATGCTCACTAAAACTCTTCTTACGAAGACCCTATCAAGAAAACTACAACTCTCTCTATCATAGGCCTTCAAAATCCTATTAAAACCCTTGGAATCCGTTCGCATCACCTCATCTATCATCTAATCACTCATTAGTCGCCAATGCAACATCCAAATTTTTGCTCTCCTTCACAAAACCGTATGGGACAAAGGGAGAGCCTATCAGACAAATCTAACAAAAAGAACCTTATTCACAATCATGTAAACACAATCTCTAACCTTGATTAACTGATCCTTCGTAGGGATCGCTTAATGAAAATGGAATTCATACCACAATGACCATGGTCCACAATATATCCCCTAACCACTCCTCTGGTTACAATTTGTGAGATTACAAGAAGGGAACCATCTCCTATGCATATATCGCATTATGTCTCTAACTCTATCATCCTACTAACCATAACCCAAATGAATAAAAACTAAAACTGTTGATTTATGTCATATAATTTACCCCATTGCGCAATTTATCATGACATACTCATATTCCAACCCTCGCTGATTTATATAAAGAAGAAAAGAGACTTCCCTTACCCATAAACATCATGAATAGATATGAACATGAGTTGAGCACTAAATAGAACATGAAAATGAATTTCTAAACACTACATTCAACTCAAAATGGATGGAAAGGGGGGGGGGGGGGGGAAGGTGGGAGAAAGGGGGCGACTTAGCACTCGATAAATATCAAATTAAGCCTAGCAGCATATACATATTTGGCGGTTATTTATACTATGTACAAGAGATTGAGAAGAATGATTTATAGTGCAGACTGGAACTCCCTTCACAGTAAAATACCCAGTACCAAGGCTACAGCCCAAAGTAGTACTACAAAAGCAACAACAACTCGGTAAGAATCCTCCTGAGGGCAAGATTTGGGGAGGTCCAAATGTGCACAACCTTACAACTAACTAGTAGAGAGGTTCACCAGCAATACTGCGTTTAAAAAGCGCACATCATGGATTCAAAAACTGAAAAATCATACTTAAAGGCTAATGCTAATTAAATGGATAATAAAAATCAACACAAGAAAAATATGCCAAGAAAGGAGTTAGAAATAACAAAACAAAGACGATCAAGCTTCTAGATGGATGTTTTACTCTTCATTAGCCAACACATAAACAAAAATCTAAACAGCAGAGGGATCTAGCTCATATTTTTACCAAAAAGAATCCCTCAATTTCCAGTCTTCCGTGCACCAAATCAATCAGCTAATCATCAAGCAACAAATTGCTTACAACAATCAACAGAACCACAGCACACAAAACAATACCAACCCAGAAAAGGGAAAATCCCTTGCTCAAACTTCAGAGTATTTCCATAATATTGTGACCAACATTGGGCTGCAGTGCTCTAGACCCCAGTATTTTCCTTCTATCCTTCCTCATATATATACCCCTTGGACACAATTCCAAATTACATGTACAACCATCCTAGACTAAACTAAAAAGCCCTTTTTGCCCTTCTTGAAAAGACAACTTCCCCTAATCTCACCATCAAAGTCCAAACCAAAATCACATCAAAGTAGACAACTTTACAATAAACCCATCAATGACCAAAACCACAAAATTGCAACATCCAACCAAAAAAACCAAAACCAAAAATCAAAATTACCATACCTTAAGGCTCTCAACAACACCAGGAACCACCTCATGCTCCAACCCAGAATACTCCCCTTCTGTGTTCTCCCTAATCACCACAATATCCACATTCTGATGGCGCGTGGGTAGCCCCTTCAAGTTGAAACAATGCACAAGCGAAGCAAAAAGGTCAAGTTCTCTACGAAGCTGCATATTGAGAGAACTCACACCACCACCAACCGGAGTCATCAGACCCCCCTTGATGCATGCCTTGTTCTTGCGAATCGATTCTAGAACCTCGGCCGGCACCGTACTCATGTCACCATGTACATCGTACTTCTCGAAGTACACCGGCGCGTGCATCGCCGACATCACTTGCTCCACTGCTCCGGTGACCAACGGTCCGATTCCGTCGCCGGGAATTAGGGTTACGGCGCGTGGGGCGCCGTCGCCGGGACGAGGCATGTAGGTTACGGATCGTGAGAATTGAGATCTTGATGATGAGTTTGATGATAAGAGGTGTTTGAGGAGTGAGGTTGAGGATCTTCGAGCCATGGTTGAATTTTTTAGGGTTTTTGTTTGATGGTGATTTTGAGCTTTTGATGATCGGAATTGGGGTTTGTGATGAGATATGAGGGTGCTTATTAGAGATGGCGTTTGGCGGCCATGAAAACAGGGGCTAAGGAAGAGAATAATAGGAGAGAGAATGAGGAGAGAGAGAGAGAATGAGAACGGTGGTGGGATTATTGGGGATTCCAATTTTCATGCACTTTTTGGTGACTTTTCTTTGTGATTAAATTAAATAATGTTATTAATTTTATTTTATTTTTGGTGCAAAATAATATTTATTAAATTTAATCATGCTTTCTTGTGATAAAAAATTCATTCACTAACTAAAGTTCATATTGCCATCCCCTATAAAAAAAATAAAAAAACCAAGTTCATATTGCATTGTGATGGTAGAGAGATTAGGATCTTAAGCAAAGTCTCAAGTTGAATGTTTGATTTTTATTTGGTGATATTATGTTCTAGATCCAAACTCTTTTTTTTTTTTTTTTTTACATGTCAACATGGTGTTATTTGGGAGCCAGTTGATAGGCTAGTAGAGCTTGGTGTGAGTAGCGCAGTGACGCACTCTCCACTCATCCTCAAAAGTGATTGGGGT
Organism: Mesembryanthemum crystallinum; assembly: GCA_030267885.1. NCBI lineage: Eukaryota > Viridiplantae > Streptophyta > Magnoliopsida > Caryophyllales > Aizoaceae > Mesembryanthemum > Mesembryanthemum crystallinum. The sequence continues at coordinate 28,811 of BSSO01000590.1, forward strand.
TGAATCTCATTACCCATATAAATAAATAAAGTTGAATGGCTAGTAGTTGATTCGGTTAATTGGCTAATGACAACTTGTTGTGTTAGTCATGTTTTCAATTTGTAAAATAAAAATGTCTCAATTTTTTGATGACATAAAACATGTTATATAATTCACTCAAACACGAAACCTCTTAGATATTATTGAAACTTCAAGATGTTTTAACATAATTTTATCGAATTTAAAAGAATCTCACTTAAATATTTCATTCTATATTTTCAACACTTTTTCAAAAAATTTCATTACAAATTATACCACACCAATATCTGTAAAAATTACTACACTATATTATTTACCATAATCACAAAAACTTGTATCAGATCTGCAATTAAGTACCACATTTCCCTTTTTTTAAGTATCACGTAGTGACCAATGACCATAAACATATAGGATAGTTAACTGGACAAAAGAGTATACTCTTGATTTTTTGGACGTGTTTGTAAATTATAATTCAAGGCATGCACTTTCGTATTTTGAGTGAGACTTGTAAAATCAAAAAGGTTTTACCTCCGTTTTCAAATGAAAGTGACGCTTGAATTTTTGAGTCGTGTTTGACTTAAGGCTATACTTCATATTTTCGTACAATAAATCCCCAAATTTGACAAAAATATCCAATTGCATATCCTTCATGTATAAAGTGTCACAATTATCTTTTTTTAAGGGTATTTGGGTTACTTTATCTCCCTTCAAAGTGAGAATATGAATAGTGTAGCGTCACTTATATTTGAGAACGGGGGAGTAGGAAATGAGATGGAGCAAGACTAGGCCCAAAATATATGATGATGATGGAGATTCACACTGGGTTACTCTCAATCGCTCTCAAGAGTGAAGAGTACTCAAGAGTCAAGACCCACATTGGTTGGGCTAAAAATGTTTTTCTAGGAAAATTTCTAAATACGAGTAAATGGTTGAGTAGAACTTTGCTACTGTACTACAAGTTGCAACCATCATTTTCGTCAAAGAATATTCTTCCCAAACGAAGATGAGCCCAGATCTGCTTAACCAAAAACAGCTAGACAAGGCTTCACATCCATCACTACCTCACTTTTTTTTAACCTTTAAAGCATTCTTCATGAGTAAATGCCGGTAATGATTGATTCCGAGTAACAACCGGTTCCAAACTGGATTCAGGTACCCAGTTGTTGAAACTGGTCCCAACGAGTATAGGGTTCGGAAAAGTGATACCCAAAAAATGGAACTGGTCTCTACCAGGTCTGAATTTTCGAAATTGGTCCCGGTTGGATCGAGTCCGTGCCAGACCCGGGGAGTCCAAATCGGACCGGGTACCCATTTTCAATACTCACCCCGAGAACTAATACTTACTCCTTCCGTTCCTTAAAAATTCTACCATTTTCCTTATTTGAATGTTTCACAAAAACACTACCATATCTATTTTAGGTAAAAAAATTGTGGTGATAACCTCTAATGTGGTTGGCAAAAGGAGAAAGCACATGCAAAAATCAGCTTGCATTGGTTGTTGTGCAAAAAGCAAATGGTATAATTTTTTAGTAACGGAGGGAGTACTTCTTAGTTGCTCATTTAAAAAGTTTAAAAGTGTTCATAAAGTGGGTGCTTATTTGCGTCAATTAGCTACTTATTTCATCAAATTGATTGCTCATTTCATATTGTTTACAATCGATTTTAACTCACTTCGAAAAAGGCCGATTAAGAAGCCTAGTTTAACTAATCTTTTAAACGACCTTAATGCATAGGACGAGATCATAGTATGCATCATGGTGAAAACAATGATATTTTGAAGCCCCCGAATTACCAAAATGGTCTTTTAAGTGAACATCTATGGTCAACTTGGTCTTTTAAAATTTAAGTGAGTCAAAATGGGATTAAAAAAGCACACTTTTGGCACATTGAACCCCAAAGCCGGAATCTAGTCAAAAAAAATCATCAAAAAATAATTATTTAAATCATTTAGGGTGTTTTCATAAATTCTACTCTATTTTCTTCTTATTTCTCTCTTTTTCTTTTTCTTTTTTGTCCTCCTCTCCTCGTTTCTTCCCTCCTCTGTCCTTCTTCCTTTCTCTCTCTTCTCCCCCTCCCCTAGCCAGCTCACCAGCCCAGCCCCTCCCCTGCTTGCCAATGCCTCCCTCCTTCTTCTTTTTTTGTTTGAATGTGAGTGATTTGTATTGAATTTGGTATTTGTTTTGATTTGTAACAAAGGTAATTTTTTTTATTTAAATTCATGTTTTAAAAGTC
>BSSO01000591.1:0-31060 GCA_030267885.1 Mesembryanthemum crystallinum
TTCTATAATTGTAATTATTTTGAGTCAAAGCTTCATCTTGGAGACCGTACAAAAACAAGTAGGAAGATCTTTTTGGGACGGAGGGAGTAATAGAGATTGCAAATGAGTGCTACTACATATAAGAGGGATTGCAGTCAATCAATATTTTCCAGCCCTAAAAGGACTATCTTAACCTTTCTTAAGATTGGTTGTAAACCAGAAATTTTATGATTACTTATTGATCAACATATAGTATTTATCTTAAAGATTGAAGGATTCAGGCAACAATTTGTTTGAAGGAGATATTGAGCTTGCAATTTGCATCCACTAATTACCCTTAGAATAGAGCCATTTGAAATTTGTGATATAGAATATATACTAAAATGTCAAGATAACTCACTGATATTTCAATATGCCTCTTGGTACCTCACTAATATGTTTCAAAAAAAAAAAAAAAAAAAAATCAAAACTTTAAAAGATGTCCAAATTTGTGATACTTGTGCTGAAAAAATGATGACTACACTGTACGATTGTTTAAAAAAAAATAAAAATCAAAACTTTAAAAAATGATGACTATACCTCACTAATATAAGTACTACTCCATCCGTGGACAAACTTGCAAGCTAAACGAGGGACGGATGAAATATGTATTATAATATTGCCTCTTGACAATGCTTTTCTTGTACTCCTATCATACAACATACGCAGCACCAGTGGTCTAGTGGTAGAATAGTACCCTGCCACGGTACAGACCCGGGTTCGATTCCCGGCTGGTGCATCTCTCGAGCTGTGACGATGATCCTTGCGCCCCTTGTGGCACCACTGGGTCCGCCACCAATCATCCCAATAAGGGGATGAAAACTGTGCGCATCTGAGCTTGATTCTTCTTATTTTTTTTTATTTTTTTTTGTTTTTCCTTCAACAGCTCTGATAGTTGTTATCTTCTTACTACTCTTAATTGAGCTCCTATTTCTGCTCTTAATTGAACTCAAAATATTTTAACAAGCGAAAAGGCTTGAAATGTACCTAAGAACTAGTTTTTGATCCCGTGCAATGCACAAGATGTGTTCTGAATTCTGATTGGTATAATACTTGGAAATATATATCAAGCACAATTGTGTACATACTAGAAAATATAGCTCTATGGCTTTACATCTTTGAACTCATGCCCATTTATCTAAGACTAACAGATTTGGAAAAATATATACAAAATGCCAGTAACTTGCCATTAAGCATTTAAGCTTGAAGATGCTGCTGAAAATAACAACTCAATTCCTATTTACCTGGATTTTCTCACATTTCTGATCTATGATGCAAATTCTTATCATGAGATCTGCGACCTGAAATTGCCTTACATTGGAGAAAACATGTCATTCCTTGTTTAAGGATCAGATTCTTGGGAGTATTCTTAGCTAACTCTAGTTGCGAGTACTAAGATTTTATAATTACGACGATGAAAGAGGCTGAAAGAATTACAACATTCTTGTACAGATTTGCCTCAAGGTGAATTCAAGCTGTTTTAATAGCTGCTGATGTACAAAAATTCTCCAAGAAACTGTCAACCCATTCTTAGCCACAGCAATGATAGCAGCATTCTCATGAGCTAATCATGTCAGAGTCAAGTCACTCCTTTGAGGCACTACTGGCATGAAGAGCAACCAATGAAGCATAAGCTCCGTCATGTATTCTTATGAGCTCATCATGTTTTCCCTTCTCCGCAATCACCCCATTCTTAACCACAGCAATGATATCAGCATTCTTAACTGTGGTTAACCGATGAGCCACAACGACAGTTGTCCGGTCAACCATCACGCTATCCAACGCGTCTTGCACAATCCGCTCAGACTCAGCGTCTAAGGCGCTGGTTGCCTCGTCGAGTAAGAGTATCTTGGGATTCTTGAGGATTGCCCTAGCGATGGCGATCCGCTGCTTTTGTCCGCCTGACAACTGCACGCCTCGCTCTCCAACGCATGTGTCGTAGCCCTGGGGAAGGCCTGAGATGAAGTTGTGCGCGTTGGAGGATTTTGCAGCCTCAATGATCTCGTTCTCAGTAGCGTCCCCTTGCTTGCCATAGGCTATGTTGGCACGAATTGTCTCGTTGAAGAGTATTGGCTCTTGGCTTACTAACCCCATTTGTTGCCTTAGCCAACTTAGCTTCAAGTTTTGGAGTTCCACCCCGTCGAGGAGAACTTGGCCTTTGTCGGGTTCGTAGAACCTCTCGATCATGCTGATTACAGTGGATTTTCCGCTCCCACTTTCTCCTACAAGCGCAACGGTCTGCAAGACATTTTTAAGTTTACCACACGCAAAAGGAGTCACTATATGAATGGTGTTGAACTAAGGACTGAATGACTACTAATATGAGAGAAAAAGTAAAGTTGTTGAATGAGTTTCAACTAAATGCAATATAGAAATGATGAAATAAACCGGGCTTAAATCAAAATAGCTTATTAAACTATGAGGATGTGTTTCTTATTTCTTGGAGTAAGTGTCGCATAAGCGTAGTGTAATAGTATACATGAGGGTGACTTTTCTTCAAAGCAGGGGTAACTTTTTAGAGAATGGGCGACATTTAGAAGGGACTTCCAAAAAAAAAGGGTTACTTTTTATTGTATAGGTACACCAGGTTCATGCAAATTTTCACCTAGTTCTTGTGAAGTAGTTAAGTAGTTTAATAAGTACATTTCTAGTCAAGAGTGTTACTTTGATCTCAGTTTTAGGGAATACCTTTCTAGATGGAATGAACAAGCACAGGTCCTTGAAGATCTGAATATCTGGCCGAGTTGGGTATCTGAAGCTGACATGACTTAACTCGATATCACCCTTCACGGTTTCCAATGTCATGCCCTCAGTGCTGCTCGAGTCGATACTTGGCTTGCTGTCGAGAATCTTAAAGATAGAGACAGCAGAGTCCTCTGCCTTGGTCTTGTCCATAGCCATGCTGCTGCTTTGAGACAATCCAGTAGCCGAAATTGTCAGGGCAAAGAAAACCTACAACACAAAACATGGGAGATCTTAACTTATTTTACACACATGCAAATTTTAGCAGAATGAGTTTACCAAAATTGAACTGAACAATACCCTGAAAACTTCAGCAAATGTAGCTTTTCCATTGTGGATTAGTACAGCTCCCATGTAGAAGCAGAAGGCATTTGTGCAGTAAATTGCAAGGAAAGAGAAACCAAAGCCTAAACCGCTTATCAATCCCATCCGAACGCTGCTTTTCAAAGGATCCTCACATTTCTTTTGGTACAAATCCATCACCTTTTTCTCTGCACAGAAGGATGCAACTGTTCTGATACCCCCAACTGCATCATTAGCGACTTGGCTCGCTTCTTCATACATCAGCTGCACATTGTCACATGACATTTAATGTAAGTACTTCAGTTTGCAAATCATTTAAAGTTGAAGAACAAATGAAGTAGTGAAGTAAAGATTTAACCTTAGCATCTGCACTAAACCCCTTCATAAATCTGGCTTGAAAGTACCCTTGTAGAAACATAAGTGGTGCCACACATAGAATGATGAATGCTAGAATCCAATTAGCTGTGAAAGCTATCACAAGACCAGCAACTACTGTTGCTATATTCTGCATAATCAAGGCTAGTTGGTCTCCAACAAGTCTCTTAACATTTGAAGCATCGGTTGATAATCTTGCGCCAATCGCTCCACTAATAATCAAAGAAAACCATTACTCAATAACTTATAGAAACTGTAATATAAAATGGTAATAGAAATAAGTCAATAAGCTATACCTTGAATTTGCAGGATCATCGAACCACTTGATTTCTTGGTGCACAACCTTCTCAAACGTAATGAACCTTACCCTTTTAATCAATTTGCCTCCCGCGACACCAAAGAAGTAGTTCTGGATCGGTATGGCTATGAAACTAACAACAGCCAAGCCTAAATAAACAAGTGCCCAAAACCTCGAATCCTTTCGGAGCTGTTGCACTGGTTCATAGAAAATCTTGATTGCAGAAGAAAGCAGAAACCCAAACACAGGAAAGATAATCCCGTGTACAGATGCAGCAAGCGCTCCAAGCAGCAAGATCAACAACTCTGGCTTATTTAAGTAAGCCAAGCGTCTCAAGGAAATGTTCTTTCGTTTCTTCTCCTTTCCCTTTTTATCAGATTTCTTTGCAATTTTTCCATCATTGGCATCATCTTCTTCGTCTCCTTCAGTAGTTTCCTGAATATTGACGGGTCCAGGAATGCTGAAGCTGATGGAAATGGAGTGTCGACCACTCGAGGAACCCCTGCTTGCTGATCTTCTCATTGATAATCGCTGACTTGCTGATCTGCTCATCGTCCTTTCTAGACTTGTATTTATTTCAGAAGCACTAGGATCCATAAGGGCTGCTGTTTTTTTGTTAGCACCTTGTTGAAGACTAATCAGTTGCGAGTATGGTCCTTCTGGATTGTTAATCAGCTCCTCATGCGAACCTGATAATATATGGTTGGAACATGATATAATTTACGATTACAGTAGAAATACTATCAAAAAGAAGAGGAAATCTTGCATTCACCCTGTGAATAGTATAAACCAGACGACTTTCCTAGAGAAAATGGGTAATTTTTCTTGAGAAAATAGGCAACTTTCAACAAGGTTTACTGCACTTAGGAACAGGGGTGATTTACTTTGAAATAGGAGTCACTTTTCTAAATAATAGTGGTTTACTTTACCTGGTATACACAATACACCAGATCTATAAAAGTTTATGCGAAAAGGAAAGAAGGATCGAATTCTTACCTTTCTCCACAATTTTCCCTTGATGAACAACAGCAATCATATCAGCGTTTTTGATGGTGGTCAGTCGATGTGCAACAATGACAGTAGTCCTATTTGCCATGATCCTGTCAAGTGCATCTTGCACAATGCGCTCAGACTCAGCGTCAAGGGCACTAGTTGCCTCATCTAGGAGAAGAATTCTCGGGTTCTTCAGAATAGCTCGAGCAATGGCTATCCTTTGCTTCTGACCACCGGAAAGTTGAGTTCCATGCTCCCCTACCATTGTGTTCAGCCCCTGCATTCCAAACAATCCATTATATGAACATCGTTTTGATCAAGAAGTTTTTAATAATTTAAGGTATCCCTATGAAAACAACATAAATGTGTCACCTCAGAAAGCTTGTCAATGAACTTAGCAGCATTAGCTAGCTCAATAGCAGTTCTAATTTCCTCATCAGTAGCGTTTTCCTTCCCATACGCTATGTTATCTTTTATCGTAGTCGTAAAGAGAATTGGTTCCTGACTCACAATTCCAATCTTCTGCCTAATCCAAGGTAGTTGGAGCCTCTTCAAGTTAACTCCATCGATGAGAACTTCGCCTGAATCAGGATCGTAGAATCTCTCAATAAGGCTAATCACCGTCGATTTCCCACTCCCACTCTGTCCAACCAAAGCAGCAGTTGTACCACTAGGGATGTGCAGAGAAAACCCAGCAAATATCTGCACATCAGGCCTTGCTGGGTAATTAAAGTACACATCTTTTAGCTCAATTTCGCCCCTGATATCTTCTAGAACTTCCCCCTCTGTACTCGAGGCATCTATTTTCGGTTTCCTCTCTATCGTCTTAAACATCTTGTATGCTGCTGCTTGCCCTGCTGCAAATGCATTCAGACAAGGAGAAGTCTGTCCCAGTGACCTGTTCAACAGTTATATTCACTGATGTTAATTACAGGTAGACACAAAAAGTTGAAAATTTTGGTCCTCCGTTTCTAAATTTAAGTCACTACAAACTTTGCCAACTTTGACTACTCGTTTATAAAAGAAACTCAAAATAATTTGATTTATAACATAAAAATGATATCACTACATTTATCATAAAATGTAATTTTACAAAAAATGGTCAAAGGTGTATGATGAAAACTGTAACAAGTCAAAAACGACCTATATTTAGAAACAGAGAGAGTAATTGTCTAGCATTTTATAGAAGGAATAAACACAGACACTTACATTCCACCAGCCATCATGGCCATAATGACATTGAGAACTTGTCCACCATTGTAACCTTTGTCTATGATAAGTTTGCTTCCATACCATACAGCAAAAGCATAGGTGCTGAATATTACTAAGATTATTGTACCAATCCCCATACCAGAGGCTAGCCCTTGATTAACAGTAGCTTTATAAGCGACTTCGAGCTTGGTATCATATTTCTTTATTGCATCTTTCTCACCCGTAAAAGATGCAACCTTGATCAGAAAAAGAAAAGAAAAGTAAGAATATGTGTAGGTGTGAACAGTACTGAACACTGAATATGATAAATAGAAGAACAAAAATAATACTTACAGTCCTGATAGCGCCTACAGTCTGCTCTACAACATTTCCAGCCTGAGCATAGGCCAATTGTACACGAGCAGCCATCTTCATCATCAACAATGCCATGGTCGCACCAGTGATAACAAGGGCAGGGATGCAGATTAACAAAACTATGGCTAACCGCCATCCTCTTATGAAGGCAACAGTAAAGCCACCAACGAAGGTTGACAGTAGTTGTATGAACTTGCCAACCTGCCACATTTCCACAGAAACAGTTGCTCAAATTCACTTGGTTATAAGATCAACCAAAATTAATAGAACACAAATTTATGTGGGGTTTTAGTAGATTGAAATGTAACCTTTTCACCCATTGCATCCTGAATGAGAACTGTGTCACCTGACATCCTACCGATGATTTCCCCAGTATTTGTTTCGGTGTCAAAGAAGGTGATGTCTTGCCTCAGAATCGTCTTCAAGTACAGGCTTCGAATGCGTGCTGATTGTCTTTCTCCGGTCACTATCCAGCATGCTACCTCTGTTTTACAAGTAGAGATGGGGATTGTAAGGTGCTATATGGAGGGAGGACATAGTTATAATCATTATATATTCTAGTAATCAATTTCCATGGATTCTTCTTTTTTCTTGTTGAAGCTGTTGTTTGTCTATGGAGACTCTAGGAGCTAACATTTTCAAAACAAATCATATATTATGATCTTATAGTGAATTTTCATAACAAACCAAATGTTAGCTCATTGGTAAACCATCATTTTTGGATCCTTCTTTTTAACCAAAGTATCCAAATCGGATGCCTTAAACATTAGGATATCATGATATGGCAATCAGATGTTTGAAGTTAGACCAAAAACAAGGAAAATCCCTTGAAATAGATGAGTTTGATCCTCATTTACTTGCATGTACCCAATCTTAGTTATTGAGTCAAAAAAAATAAATAAATAAATAAAAATAAAATTGGCTAGTTGGGACGTTGATTTTAAACATGTCTTCATCCACCAATATGTGTTTCCCTTTTACAACAAAAAATGGTGTAGATTACTTTGGGATTGTAATTAAAATTTTCAAATTAATACTGTAGTAATTAAAATATAAAAGAAACAAAAAAGAAACCGAAGTTGGTAGCTCAATGTTGGTGTTAGAGCATCAAGCTAGTGAAGTGTGAAGTCACATCACTTAATGGTGTTTGAAAAAAAATGGACTTTTGATTTTCCAATGCTAAGCATAGATGGAGGCAAAATATTTAATGCTAAGCATTGGAAGTAAATCACATTGCTGACAACAGAAACTGTGAGGATATCTATAAGGTTATGTGCACAGGAGCTCTATAACCCAACCTAGGAAATTATCCCACTAAATTGGTGTAGTTTTTCCGCAGAATATAGCTGGAAAATATATATAATAGTGAAAATCATTCCCCACCTTCTAGGAAGGGTTGAAATGATTTCACCCAATCATGTGCAACCCGAACTAGCGAGAATATATCCGGACAGTATAACGCATAACACCCGAATACCTCTAATAAACTCCAAGGAGCCCACCCTTTTACACACCTAAACGATAAGCTCAAAAAACAAACACCTATTGGCCAACTACCACAAGCTAAAGTCACCTCAAGTACCACATATTCACCTGCAACAAGCCCCCATGCTAAAGTCACTTGCCATCCAAAATTGAGTACTCCTGGGATAGTTGAACATAGGTTTGACTGAATGGTCGTTTGGTTGCATGAAAAAGAAAAAAAATGCAAGAAACAAATTTTCTTTGTAAAGTTCTATTTCCCACAATATGAGGGACATGACGTTCTATTTTCTATATTTAACCAAAAAAAATTGTACTTCCCTAGAAGTTCTAATTCCGGGGAATTACAATTTCTTGCGAATTACAGCTTTTATTTATAATTAAATTGACTTTATTATTAATCAAAAGTTAACACCTTGATGTTGCATTAGAGTTGGTTAGGTGGCAAACAAAGTGAGCGAGCAATTCCAACAATATGCAAAAATATAAACTTGAAAGATAGTAGCACTTACGTAGGAAGCAAACTATGCCAGAATATATAGCCAAATACAAAAACTTGAGGGATATCTGCAATACAGCAAATAATAATTTCAGTAACTAATCAATTAATAGTCTCTCCCTATTTTAAGTCATTGCTTCTAAAACACATCATATACTACTCAATAAAACAAGTACACATAAAAGAAAAACAGGGATAAAAGAAGTACAGTACTTTTTTTAACTATTGTAATAGAACTTTTAACAATATCTTTAATTTGGAATAACAACTTTTTTGGTACAAGAAAAGTATAATTACTTAAATTAGGAGAATAGTTTATTTCTTGATGGGACTGGCAAGCTTGAATTATTGGCATATATAGTACAGTACAAAGGAATGTCAATTATCAATAGGAGTAATTCTGAAGTAGAATGCACTCATCTCATATCATATCATATCATATATTTTTAAGTACTGTCCAATTTTATTCTGCCACAGTATTCATAGGCTTGTCCATTTTCCTCTACCAAACTTAGGAAAGAACCATAAAATATGTGGATTAGTAAAGTGTTGGGTTCATTATCCACTAACTGTTAGCTGGAATTCTTTCCTTTTGTCCCTTTCTCTCTATTTAGTACTCCTATCTTTTATAAGTTACACAAGAATGTGTCATGCAACAATGCCTTCAAGCAAGTGTCTATCCTACACCCTCCAACTGATTTAGCTTAGTTTAAATGTACATAAGCTTCCTTTTAACTTTTAAGGTCCTATTCTTTTAACATAACATAGTCGAACTGAACTAAACTTGCAAAACATAACAAAAGAACTTGAATTTGCATAATGGAACGAAAGAAAATAGAAAATAGAATGTTAATGAGGAAAATTGCAATCAGCCCTAGTAAGCCTAGAGAAAAAGTTATACCACAAGGAATTGTAGTTAATCTTAGGGTTAGTCGTTTATTTTGTCGTTATCATTATCCATTCAGTTTGTTCGATAACTTACTTTCCCTCTTACATATAACTATTGGAGTAAGCCAGAGTTAAGTTCATTATCATTCAGTTGAATTGAATACGACCTTACTAAACGAACAACTAAATCCAACAATGCCAAGAATTAATGACATATTAACCCAATCCCATGAAAGAATAAATAGAGTCAAAAGTGTAGAGCATAACAATAATCATGGGTACAAAAACATGGTGATGACAAGCTCTCTCTCCATGCGAATTGATTGATATTGGGCACTATAAGAGAATTCCCTTTTGTGTGTCGGCCACTAATTGGAAAGCTTTGAGTTTTCCTTTCATGCTCAAGAGGAATCCAACTTCCCAAAACAAGAACAGAAGTAGTAGTACAGTACATACAAAAGACACTTTTCCACTGGCAAAGTTGAGCTAATAACATTCCCCTAATCAAACACCAAATGTTCTTATATTTGTCACTGTCATATCTCTAAGCTAGCTAGCTGTCAATCAATCAACCTTTCACATACATATGATAATCATAAATATCACCTAATTTGTTCATTTATCTTGAGGGAATCATTTGTTTCTTTCACAATCTATCTCAAACCTTTTTCTTCTCAATTCATCATTTCCTCAAATCTATTGCATGATAGGGAAAAAAAAAAGATAGGGTTTTGCCTCAGTAGGTGGAACTGAATTCCTCCTATGGGAGAGTAGTCCCGTCACGAGTTCAATTCAAGACATTTGCATATCTCCCGATAAAGGAAGGTGTAGGGGATACAACTTCGTGAAGAGGGTATTCAAGTCCATTTTATGCCAAACTAGCCAGTCTCATTCAGAACGTTTTAAACTAAAACTATCTTTTATACATGTGCACAAATGCATAAAGCCATAAAATAGTACAAGAATATATCACAACTTAGTATGATAAGAATAGTATATAGCTAGTCCAATCACTTTATAGTTCAAAGTGGTGACTACGGAAACCACAACTTAACTTTTGAAAAATTATGGTGTATGAGGACTCAAACCGTTTCTTAACAGAAAGGTGTCTACCAAAAATATGAAATATAAATTAGAAAGAACATATATATATATATACACACACACACGCTTACTTATTTATTTTGGTGCTATATGTACACTCATGTTTGCTATGTAGTAAAATCAAAATTTTACACACACAAAACTACATCAAAACTACATCAAAACTACATCAAAGATATACTCCTATTATGTAATAACTTCAAGTAATCACACTATAATTAAGCTCTACCTCACAATATCAAATTACATCAATTTCCCCCTTTTTACAAACCTAAAATTGAAATAAAAGCTCATTTGAATAGCTTTTTGAATGAAATTTTTGCCTATCAAAAAGTAGAAAGAATGGAAAAAGGGTTTGGTCTAATATTTCTAGTCCAACTTATGAGGATGTTCTACAAACATGAACTTATACACTAATTAAATATTAGCGTCTTTAAACACGAGTCTTATCTTTCTTTGAAGAACAAATGTCAAAGTTGATTAGTTCAAAACGTCACTATTTTTCTTTAATTGCTTCCTTTTTTAAAGGAAAAAACAGCAACACAACAGAATTAGACTCCATACCAAACACCACATTCTTTGCAAGCCAAGTTTTACGGCATGAAACTGTTCACATAAACTGCACCCTAATTTTTGTCTTTTGTTTTAAGAAAAAAAAAAAAAAGTCAAATTAAACAATCCTAAAATAAAAAAAAAAAAAAAAAAGAGTAACAGATTTCTCCTGGCTCTAATATCGAGTATTATATCCTTTGTTCTTTACCAAGAAGATGACAATCAATTAATGCATGCTGCCATGCTCCCCTTATTTGTGTATTTCTTCGGTTACAAGTTTTTTTTTTTTTTCTTTTTTATATTGTCAACTATCAATCAAGTCGATCAGGTCAGGTTCGAATTTTACAGTTCAAATTAACTTTAAATTGGGTCTCACTAGTTTTTAGGGTTTTGAAATTGAAAACTAAGTTCAATATCATATTGGGTCGTGGCAAATTTTGACAGCTCTAATCATTAAACTAACCCAGAATCGTTATACTTTGACATTGAATTGCTCATGCAACATGAGATATGAGTAGCAAATAAACACAGGAACCAAAATTAACTTTGTTTTGACATCATCATCACTATGAAATACACTACGAAATACACTAATGATCAATTTGATTATTTATGCGAGTTATTATTATTATTATTATTATTTTTTGGCTAGAGAGAAATAGATAAGAATAGTACCGAAGAGACGGCATGAAGAACATGTTGAGGATCAGAGCGGCCAAAGGAGTTAATAATCTGAGATAAGATGAGCGTCATCAATGGCTGCACAATCCCATTACCAATGGCGGCCACCGTTCCAACAATCATCAACACCACATCAATGGTGTCGGAAAAAGAGAACAGCTTGTAAAACGCAACTTTCTCAATCCTCTGTTTCTCTTTTCCTCTTCCTTGTTGTTCTTGTTCTTCATCTTTCTTCCTCTGTTTCTCTCTCATCTTCTCTCTGTCTCTTTCTCTCTCTACAGTACTGTTTTTGCTAAATGATGATCAGATTTTTAGTGGGTCGGAGTTAATTTGTCACGTTAAGGTAAAGGATCAAAGAAAATCAAAGAATCAAGAAGAAATCAGATTGGTTTTGAAACAGGGGAATTGGAGAAGAAAACAGAGTGGTTTTGAAACAGGGGAATTGGAGAAAAGAGAGAGAATTGAGTTCTGTTATCTTATGAAGGTGGGTATATGGGGGTGATGTGTTGGAGTAGAAGACAACTACCTGTGAGAATAAATAGGAGAGAGAAAACAGGATGCGAGGCTGATTTGTTACTTTGTACTAATTTTTACAGAGCTGGACCCATTTGCCCAAAACAGAAAAGTATGCCCAAAAACTATTTTGAAACAGAGAGGGATACCTTTTTTTTAGTTTAAAGGGTTTTGATTTGATGATGAAGATGAATATGAAGATAATATGAGTGATTTGTTGGAGAGATTAGTGAGATAATGGAGATTTTGATTTTCATATTTTACATTATTCAATTGAGATGTTGATTTATATTGGAGGCTATATGGAATGTAGAGATTTATGTGATATATGATTATGTAGTCATACGATATCACTCTTGATTTTGTTGGGGTTGCTTTCTTATGGATGCTTTGCCCTTTAAAAATGAGAAAAATAAAAGATATATTGAAATCCTTTGTGATTTGTAGCTTATAATAATTATGATGTAGTATATGTACTAGAGAACTATGAGAGGGAGAGCCACGTCGGACTGCCCAGTGGCGCAATTTTTTGGGTGCCTGGGAGCCATCTGTCAGCGCGGGCTCCACACGCCCAATAATTTTTCTTTTTTTTTCCTATTGAACACAGATTCATAACCGTTCTATCGTACATTCATGAACAACTACTTATGACTTATTGAAAAATAAATTTTGAAATTTTTTTTTTATTTTCTTTATGATATAATAATATTTCTTGAAAACAAAAAAAAAAAAAAAATTGATTTTCACTATAGATTCATAGTTATATGGTATAGATTCATTACAATATAACTAGAGATTCATAAGTGTAAGTTAATGAACACATATTCATTATTTTTAAAAAAATTATCAAAATTTTTTATTTTTTACAAAAAAAAAAGTGTTGTTAATTTTGAGGAAAATATGTTTTGAGTAATCCAAAATATGTACGGATTGTAGAAAATAATTCCAACTTTACTATTGTGGATAATAATTCGAACTATCGCTTTGATTGCAACTAGTGCACCAACCTCGACAACATTAGTCTTCCAGATAGTTATTTGCTTTAATATTTCTCAAGTTGAACTCCCGGAAAATGGATAATCAATTTAACTAATGTTGTCAATTTCATTTATCATGAGAATTTGATAAATTTTGGATTATTCAAAACCAATTTTCCGTAACACTTTT
This sequence comes from Mesembryanthemum crystallinum, assembly GCA_030267885.1. Classification (NCBI taxonomy): domain Eukaryota; kingdom Viridiplantae; phylum Streptophyta; class Magnoliopsida; order Caryophyllales; family Aizoaceae; genus Mesembryanthemum; species Mesembryanthemum crystallinum. The sequence continues at coordinate 13,182 of BSSO01000591.1, forward strand.
GTGGCGTAATGGAAATGTTCTATGCTTGCTGACCAAAAAAAAAAAAAAACAACCAATTTTCCTAATTTTGACTATAAATTTATAACAATGTAATCACAAATTCATAAGCGTAACTTCATGACTATCTATTTTAAATCATTTTTTTTTTTTGAAAACTGAAAAAAAAAAAAAAAAAATCATCATAGATTCATAAAATTAAATATTATTAGAGATTCATAGGTAATTTTCATATAGTACATATTCATAGGATATAAACGCAGATTGATAGTGAGCACCTAGAGGTGGGTGCTACGTACTGAGAGCACCATTTACCTATTAGCCCTGTGGGCGGTGTTGAAGCCAACGTGTTTTTTTCTCCATTGACTCTCTCGCGCAATCGTCTAATTGTTAGACAACTTAGATTAGTGGTTACTTTTTCCAATTAAGAGGTAATGTTTAGCAATTTAAGGCTAACATTTTACCGTTTAGATTAAGAATTTTTTGCGGGGAACCCCCTTATATAATACACTTTTTTTAAAAAAACCCCTTATATAATTTTTTTTTATGGGGAACCCCCTTATAAGTTACTTTGGCCATGACCAACCCACCTTGTTCAATTTTTCGACCAATTTATGAGATTATAGGACCGATTTGCCCTTGCGAAATTTTTTACAAATGAGTTTTTTCTTCACCCTTTGGAAATTTTAGCATATGAATTTCAACAAAAATGCCTAGTATGAATCAATTGAGATCTAAAGGGTGTAGAAAAAACCCATTTGGAATATTTTGCAAGGGCAAATCAGTCCTAAAATCCCATAAATTGGCCAGAAATTTGAATAAGGGGGATTGGTCATGGCCAAAGTAACTTATAAGGGGTTCTCCACAAAAAAAAAAAAAAAAAAAAAATTATATAAGGGGGTTTTTTACAAAAAGTGTATCATATAAGGGGGTTACCCGCAAAAAATCCTTAGATTAAATTTATAAAAATATGCTAAGTTGTAAGAAGTCGCCCGTAAGTTGCTAAAGGTAGCACACAAATTACGAAAAGGAGCTTCCCACAACTTTAAATATAGGGATTTTTTATGGTGTACCCCTGTAGTTTACAGGTTTCTCCGACGCATAACATGAAGTTCAATGTCTTTACGCTGCAGCCTTGAACATTCGAAAACACACACAGTGCATGCAAAATGGTGACGGTGGTTAAGTGAACGTTAGTTTATGATTTATGGGGCTGTAAGGACTATTTTGCCCCTATAATTTCCCCGATCCCCAACGGTCATTTGGTAACCAATAACTACTTATTTCTCTATATAAGCCCACAGATTGTCAGAATTTTACATGCGTTGTGTGTGTTTTCAAAAGTTCAGGGGTATATCGTAAAGACATCCAACTTCATGTAGTCCTTTTCCATTGATTTATGTGCTTCTTCATTGTCAAATTTGTGGAAAATAGAACAAAAAAAATGTGAGATTTCAAGCTTTGCAAAAGTTTTTTATTTGTTTTTTTTTTTCTTTTTTAAATGTGCCTAAACAAGTAAGGAATAAACCTTTTAAAAATTCGTTTGTGGATTGGCCATTGTATAATATGGATCTCTACTTAGGAGGCTAGTTTGTTGTTTCTTCTTCCTTCCTTATAAACAGATAGTGAGCTTTAGTGATCAAAGCTCAAGAATCTAACCACTTATTATGCAGGAGTTAACACCAAAACAAGGACTTGAACTTTGCAAAAAGTTTGGTTTAAGTACCTGAATTTTGATTTGGTGGTTTAAGGATCTCTATTCAAACTTTAGACCAAAATACCATTACTTCCATATTTTTTACATTATACTCTCTTTTACCGCTTTTATTACTACTTTTTCTCACATATTTTCTTATATCCCCTTAAAAAATGCTCTACTATTTAATTGGTAATTCTAAAAAAATTGTTGATTAAGACCTTAAATGTCCCCTAAGAAAAATTATTTAAAAAAAATTGTAATTTTCTTTTTGTGCCGACAAAATATAAAATGTTATACATATTATTGCTTGTACTTAATTATTTCACGCATTTCATAATTTTTTTAGATTTTATAAAAAAAATGGTGAAATGAAACTCAATTTTCCTATAAATTAGGTGGAAGAAATTTTTATGTTGAAAAATATGAATATATTATAGTAAATCACATTCTTTTTCACTTAGATATATTCAGAAAGTTCATTGCGAATCGAATAACTCTCATACGAAACTTTTATATTTTTCATCAAAAGTTATCAAAACTCTAATTGTACAAAAAATAACTTTGTAAGCATATCTTATTTTGAGATCTTAAAAAAAAAAAAAAATATAGAGGCAAGGGTATTCTGATCTAAAGTTTGAATAAAGGTTTTTAAACCACCAAAATCAAAATTCAAAATCAAAATTCAGGTCTTCAAACCAAACTTTTTGCAAAGTTCAGGTCCTTATTTTGGTGTTAACTCTAATTTCAAACCTTCTCATTCTTAAATGGACCAACCATTAGTCCTGATATCTTTGTTAGAACTACCAATGAGCAATCCCTTATTTGGCTTATGTTAGTTTTCTGATATAATTTTCAAAGTTAACTAGAGTTTTTGTAATTAAGATGATTAAAACGAAGCAATTAGAAAATACAATTATTCTTGATTGTGAATGGTTGGGGTTCTATGAGTTTGGTTTGGGTAAGGTTTCCAAATCTTAGTAGATGATGACTTCAGAAGGAATTTATATACTAAGGTGTAGACCTATGAAATTTTGTACTCTATCTTCTTCTTGAACACATAAACTGAGAGGTGTATTAGAAGAAATGACTTAACCACATATTTGTATGATCTTAGTGGTATTTTGGTTTTTCAATCAACTAAGGTTTTCTATGTTAAAAGTTCTCATGTGTCTTTGCGTTAGTTTCTTACTATTGACACCATTAATTCTTACCAAGTCGTATTAGAGTTTCAAGTTTTAGATCGATGAAGAAGGTTCAAGTTGGAAAGTTCGAGATAGAATTGCTTCAACAGAAATAATAAGCTCGCGTTATAGCAAAGCAACAATAATTGATGAAGGGCTCCTTGCAAAATCACAAGATGGGAATTGAAGGGATAAGAAACCAAAATAAAAAGTCAAGTGTTTCTCTTTTGAGGTAAGAGGCGCTATAAGGACTAGTGTTCGTTTGCAAAAGAAGACATTAGGGTGTACAAGGAGAAACACGCAAGGGGGACGAGAACGATGGCATTTGAGTATGATGAGGTAGATACACTCTTCATGGAATAGAAAAGGAAAACACAAGTGATGGGTGGGTTTTCGATTCATAAAACTTGCAGCATATTTTATTTCTTTAATATGGAGAATTTCTCGTTCTATGAAACATGTTAAAAAATCAAAGATTTTGGCTTACGGGCAAGGGATGAAGATCAAAGGAGTTGGGACTGCTGACATCAAGATTCGTGATGGACATGTTTAAAAGATGGCCGCGATGTGAGCTATTTACCATATTTTCGGAAAANAAAAAAAAAACTTATTTCACTCATTTAGACTTTATTAACTTGAGTAAGAGTCCCCTGAAGAGGTGGCTAATGCATTGTGTCTTACTACTTGACTCCATGGTTGCTCAATTTGATGCTTCCTCGACAAATCCAGGGCCATTATTACAACCTAACATGGTCTCTAGCCTGATTGCCCCTGTGAGCAATGAAGAAATTAAAAATGCTCTATCTTCTATTCATGATATTAAGGCACCAGGGCTTGATAGCTTTTCTTCCTATTTCTTTAAAAAAGCATGCTCTATTGTTGCTGCTGACTTTTGCAATGCTATTAGAGATTTTTTCCAGACTAACAAGATGGTGAAACAGGTTAATTCAACTACAATCACTTTGATTCCCAAGAAGACTAGCCCATAAAGTGTGACGATTTGTCCAAATCTTGTTGCTCGGTCATCTACAAGACTATCACTAAATTTAGTGCAACTATAATGCAAAGCTTGGTGGCTCATTTGGTGACAAAGGAACAAGTAGCTTTCACTCAAGACAGGTGTATCTTTGGTAACATATCTCTAGCTCATGAGCTGGTCAAAGGTTACAAAAGGGCACATATATCTTCAAGAGTGATGGTTGAAGTGGACATTCAAAAGGCTTACGACTCACTCAATTGGTCATTCCTTGAGAATGTCTTACTTTATTTGGCTTCCCGTAAAAATTTATTCACTGGATTAGAGGCTGCCTCAACTCATCCATGTTTTCCATTAGCGTGAATGGTTCATCTCATGGCTATTTTGCAGGCAAGAGGGCCCTGAGACAAATTAGGTGATCCTATGTTCACCGATCTAGCTTGTCACTCCCTCTGTTTCATAATATAAGTCTCTTTTTGACTTTGCACACAGATTAAGAAATATGGATTCAAGAAAAGAAGAACATAAAATGACAAATAACCTCGATCATTAATTGTCACTATAGAGAAAATAAATGAGTAAATACTTAGAAAAGATAAGGGCAAAGTAGGAAAAACAACAATAAATGCGTCTTGAAATAGTTATGTGCCTTATATTATGAAAAAAAATCAAGTCAAAAAAAAGACTTGTATTGTGAAACAAATGGAGAATGTTAAAATCTTACATGGGGTCTATATATTGAGATGTAAACCTTTGAAATTATGTTTCGTCATCTTGAGCACATAAACTGAGTTGTGTAATAAAAAAAAATACAATAAATGAAGAGAGAGAGAGAGAGAGAGAGAGTTAACACATATAGTTGTGAGATATTAGTGGATTCATGATTTTTCAACAGGGTAGGTTTTCACCATAAAAACTTCCTATTGTTATTGTGTTAGTTTCTTGTTATTTGCATCATTATTCGATTCCCAATAATACTTCATTTTAGCTTCCTAAAAAAATTGGAAACTCCATGGGAAAGGTTATTAAAACTTATTAAAACTCGTATTATGGTTCAAAAGTGAGATATGGTAGGCTTCTTACTATAAAAAATTCTCAAAGTTCATTTGGTTAAGACATACTATGCAAAAGATTATTATCGAAGATTATTTGGGACACAAAAAGGATTGATTGACCATCCTTATGAGACTATTGTCACCATTTGTATGATTTCATAAGCATGATCTAGTCATGAAGAAGCATAGTGATCAGCGTGATTAAGGATACAATACGAAGATTGTCGACTACGAATGGCCAATAAACGCTTAATCGGTTAGAACCACTTACCTTTCATTAAGGGGAAAAAATAAAAAATCAAGTTTAATAAGGTCCAATCCATACGTGAACGCCAGTTTGGGAAATAGTTTAAAAAATCAATCCAAAATGAAAATTATTTTGCCTTTTAACACTTATTCGGGAAAAGATGCTTCCCTTTTCAACGTATATATAATGATTTTTGGATTCTAGGAGGCCCAAAAAGAGCACTTCGTGAAATCCTTTTTATGAAGGGACTAATAATTTAATATCATTTGTTTTCAAGTTGCCTTAAGTGGATACTAATCCTCTCGCCTTCAAGAGAAAGAGAGAAGAGGCATGAAGTATTTAGTATATATGCAATTATAATGATCAAGAAGCAAAACTTATTTTAGGTAATCTTTTAGATGGGAACATTGTAGCCCACCATCTGGGTAGAGTTAGTTCTGTTGGTATAGAACAAGTTTGGTCGTCTTGTTATCCGGGAGGGATCTCCCCGTATGTTTTTTACAAACCAATGTGCAATATCAATGGCTCTATTTCCCCTTCAAGAAATAAATTTTTAGGTAATCTTCTAAAGTTCTTTTATTTTACTTGAAACTTTTATATATACTCCATTATCTTTGCGAAAGTATGGGACCCAGGACCTTGGTCTCTCATGCTGGAGGAGCGGGTGTCCACGGGACGCATGGCGGGCCCGCATCGGATCTTTACTCTTGTTTGTCTCGGTTGGTTTTAAGATGTCATAACCTTGTTTATCATACTCTAGTTCAATTGTTCTTACAAGGTAAAGTCGCAACCATAGTTTAGGAATATGGAAACCATAAAGGAATCGAACACGGATATCTAGAAAGATACCATGATCGAGTCAAAATGCACCCTACTCACAGATAGGGTGTGACTTCGAATTCCCAAAAGAGACTTGGATTCAAGGATGTGGACTCTATTCAAATGGATCAAAAGCTTTTGTCATTGCATTCACACGATGTTCAACATTTTAGCCCGATTTCTATTTCTTGTCTAGGTGATTTATGCATACAATGAGTAAAAGGTGATCATTTTGATACTCATGAATAAATTCAGTTGAGTGAATCGACCCATTTAGATCCCATATACATGAATAAAATCAATGGGTAAATTACAAGTGTTTGGTGCATTGATGTCATTAAGGACGTTTTTCAAGTTACTTGCTTTGCAAAATAATAGATTAAATGAGCATGCTTTATTTTGTGATGTTTAGCCAAGTAAACATGAGATTCATTTCATACTAGTTTCATTAAAATCTCAAGACAAGTAATTTAAGCCAACAAATCACATAATGAGTATTATTTAGAGGCTAATCATGATAAGAACAAAAAGGTGACAAAATGAAGAATAAATAGGAAAACAGGTTTTTACCAAAGTAGAGTGCCCTCGGGATAACTCATTTGATTAGAACACCTTTTACTTGAGTATGATCTTGGCAAGATCTTGATCCTTGGAGGATGTAAATGGGTGCTTGAGTTTGTATTTGATTTTGTAGTGCTTGGGTTTGATTTGTGATGCTTGGGTGTGATTTGTGGTGCTTGCATTGGTGTTTGGGTGATGATGGGATGAATATGGTTGAAGGTGGATGAAGATAGAGATGGTTTTGGTGGTGTAAGGTTGAAGGAGGATGAAAATGGAGGTAGATTTGGCTCACTCTCTCTCTATTTCGGCATAATAACCTTGCTTTGGCTCTCTAATGATTTTTGTGGGTTTCCCTCTAATTGATCTTGCTTGCTTGCTCTTGCTCCACCCAAAATTGAACTCCAATTGTCCACCCCTTGGAATGGAGGGGAGATGACTTATTTATAGAGGGTCAAAACTCTGTAACTAAGCGATCGACAGTTGGGAATAGGGCACAAACACGCGCCAGCGAAGCGAGTGCCGGACTGGTCGAGCGGTCAGGCGGATTGGTCGACTGGTCATGCGACTGCCCAACCGGTCGTGGGGCCGCATGTCCGGTCTGCCTGGCGCGTGGCCGGTATGCGAAGTCAACGGTACGATTGCAATCTCATTGATCGATAACTGAATTTCGAGCTGTACTTGTTTTTGCTAATCTGGTATGCATCAGTGGATCAGGGTCCATAGCTTGTTTTTAAGGGTTTTTAGGTGGATATTTGACCTGTTTGGGTGTTTTAAACACTGTTTTGAGCTGAAATCTTTAAATGCTCATAACTTTTGATCCAAGACTCCGATTTAAGATCCGTTAAAATTTTTGGAAAGTTTAGAGCGAGGACTACGCCATAAGAAGAGTTACATGAGATAGTGGAGATTATTTTATTATTGGATAAAGTTAGTGAAGGGGTAAAGTAGTGAATTGCATGGATAAAATTTTGTTTGTTAAGGTTTACTAGGAACAATAATAAATTCGATGTGTTAACTTTTACGCAGGACGGAGGGAGTAAATCACTTAAATATTTTTCCCTTGTAAACCTTAACAAACCAATTTTTACCCTTTGAATTTACCAATATACCCCTCCACTATGATAATCCAATACTTTACCTATCCCATATAACCTTCCACCAACTCTCTTACACTCTCACAATAAAAATTCACCCACTCACCTTATAATACAATTAAAAATTACCCACTCATATTATAATACACTTAAAAGTGGAACAAACAACCCTTACAGTTTCTCCTTAAACTTTGCACCATAAATGGTTTGTTAACATTTACAAGGGACGGAGGGAGTATTAAACAAATTACTCACTCTATCCCACTATTAGCTTTTAGAATTGGGGATGGCACAAGTATTTAGGTGAGTGTTTTTAAACATGTTTGCCCTTAAAGTAGATGTAATAAAGTAATAGAGAGAGATATTATTGTGGGAGAATAAAATAATAGGTAGGATATTTGTTGTGAGAGGGAAAAATCAGAAAGAGAGATAGTGATTGGAGAGAGAATTTTTTTTTTTTTTATTGTATTTGTGAGTTAGTGGATGAGTATTATAGGGAAGTTATGGGATTTTATGGTTTTTGAAAGTTAATAGTAGGACAGAGGGAGTACAAGATTATCTTCTCATGAAATATTCGAAATTATATTAGATGTTTTAGTAATGCAAATAACTAATTAATGAGTCTTTAATTACTTTTTTTTTTGGTATGATTAAAAGTCTTAAAATACAAACATGGCTTCTATTACTTCTTGAGACTTTTAAACTACTTCAAACTCATTTATTTGTTCATCTATATCTATGCTTTGTAATAAGCTTTCCATGACATACACTGCAACCCAAAAATCAATTTAAAATCAAATAAAAGAGATAAAGATTTGTTACCAATGAAGTGAATCTAGAGAATTATCCTCAATCTCCTCCTTACGTCAATAGTAGTTAAAATAAGATACAGAGAACAAGTGAATCTAAAGAATTAATGTGACTCAATGTCCAACCAAGTCCTTTTATTTTCCTTTTATATTAAAAGAATATCAAGATTTCTTGTTATTGTTTCTCAAAATAACAACTCCTAATTGCCTATGTATGTGATATACACCGATGGTTTTCGGATTTTACGTTAATAATTTGACAAATTAACTCTCCAGTTGTAGAAAAAATGAAAATTTCCCACAAGTATAAGTATGTTTTATAATCTTGAGAAGTAGTTTGAAACAAATGAAGGTTGAGGATAAAGGTAAAAGAAGAAGATTAAGCTAGTTGACATTAAAATTTGACATTAAAATTTGCTTCCTCAAAAATAGCATGTTGTTATTTGAAGAACTATGCTAGTTAAACAAGGCTATTATAGACACCTAGCTAGTGGTGTGTACGATATTTTCTTCAAGGCTAATGATGATTGCTCAAATTCATTAGAGGATAGAGAGAGGGGCTCTCCCTTCTCTCTAGAAAAATCAGCCTTTTCCTCTAGAAAACCCTAGCTCCTTCCCAGGCCACAGCCGCCACCCTCTTTGCTCTGTTCCCTTTCAGTCTTCTTTAGCCCACAATCTCTACTCCTCCTTCACATCGAGCCTGGTTCTCCACCATTGTGAGGCCGTATTTTGCTTGCGGTGGGCCGATGGGCACCACGCTATGGGTCGTTGGGCACCACTTTGTGGTGTCGGATTCAGGCTTTGATTGAGGCAATGGAGGTTTGCCAGCAACAGATCTGGAGGAAGAGGTCGAAGTTTGTTAGCTGCTGCAAGTTCCCTCCCTTCTTCCGATTTCAGATCCCACTTTCTTGGTAGCTGTTCTCGGCATTTTCGCCGGCGGTTTTCGTCGGGCCTTTTTCAGGTGGTTGAAGTTGCTGTTCATTCATCATTTCTCTTTCAATTTCAGATCTGGGATCTTAGGATCTGGGTGATTAATTTCACCTTACTCTATTATTAGATCTGAAGTTGTGCTGTGATCTCTTTTGGGTCATTTGTTGTTGGAGATGATGTTTGAAACTGTTTCAATTGAAGTAGAAAATCAATTGAAGATGTAGAATCATTAGCAGATAGCAGCTTCTGTATTAGTTTGTATTAGTTTCATTTGATGTTCTCTTGATCGATTTATTTCAATCCGTTCCTCACCAGTTTGTTGGTGATGAACATTTAGGATTACCTTCTCAGTGTAGAAGGTAAACCTGGTTGTCTTGCCTTTTAAAAAAAAAAAAAATTCATTAGAGGATTTGAGCTTAAAATGTGGAACACCTCTAGAACTCTTTTTTTGGTATCCTCAACATGATATTATTTTGAATCAAGGCACATGCAAAAACAAAATAAATGTTATCTGTTGCAACTGTACGGGGATAAAACTAGTGAGGAGAGTAGTTGTAAATATATAAGCAAGCTAGGGGCGATTAGCTTCTTTTTTTTTTTTTTTTTTTTTTTTTGGTGTTTGCAAAGAGGGACTTCCTCCCTCCTTTGGCGTGGCTAAAGGACACCTGCTAATGCACGGTTTCGTGTATTCCACGAATAAATTCGTGTAGGTGCTCCACAGGAGGTTTGAACCCGTGACTTGATGTATAAGTCAAAGCTTGTTTACCAGTGGGCCAAACACCTCTTGGATAGGGATGATTAGCTTATTTTGTAATGCGATTACACTTCTCTGGTCAAGTACTATTGGTAATCATTCTACGCACTTAATGCAACAATAGCCAATTTTGCACATCATTTATTTCTCTTTTCCAACATTCTCTTAGCTCTTTACTTGTTCGATATACAAGCTTGAACATAGTTAGAGGTACTAATTATTCATTAGGTCTTTGTTCATAAGTAACTCATTTATCGGCTTAATTTAAACTAGTCTGATCTATGCTCATAATGTAAAAGCTCCTTAAGATACAAGAACTTGGAGCTATATATTTGTTTTTTTTTTTTTCGTGTATATCTAATGTTAAGATACATAAGATTCTGTAGTAATGATAAATTTCAATAGGCTCATTAATCTGGCTTCTTGTTATTGATATTGGGAAGCCCCATATATTTATAGAGTACATAGACTTATTCTCCAAGTAAAAACTAATCTCCTAAATATTCTAATTTCCTAAATATCTTAAATCTCTAAGATAACAATATCATAAACATGGAATATAAAGTATATACTTTCCTAGATATATGGAAAATATATTCACCTAATATATTTCCAATATCTACCTCTAAACACCCTCCCGCAATCGTAGCGGCAGGATCATGAACGCTACGATTGGAACAATTCGTAGTGTCATCATTTGGTCGGTGAATCCTCAATCCATTGAGTCTTCACATATCATCGGTGAATTCTCAATCTGTACGTCGAGTCTTCACAAATCATCAATTTTGGAGAAGTCAACATCTTGTCGCTACCTCCATAAATTCAATTGACGCCTTCCATGGTGGTCAATAGGTCAGGTTCATCATTTAGTGATTTGTTCACAAACAAAATCAAAATTTCATTCTATTGCTGCTCATGGGCAGTAGATCCGTCAATATCATACTGCATCATCTTCTAAAACCCGCATCTTGCAAATCTGTGTTCATCATCATAAGTCATGGATCTCTTAATCCATATCCATCATAAGGAAGAGAAAAAAATCGGCTTATGTTTTGATTTGTTTGAGGTTGTTCCGCCACCGACGAAGCGGAAGCTTTTGTTTAGGCCTCTAGGATCGAAGGCTCTGATACCATGATAAATTTCAATAGGCTCTTTAATCTGGCTTCTTGTTATTGATAATGGGAAACCCCTTATATTTATAGAGTACATAGACTTATTCTCCAAGTAAAAACTAATCTCCTAAATATTCTAGTTTCCTAAATATTTTAAAGCTCTAAGATAACAATATCATAAACATGGAATATAAAATATATACTTTCCTAGATATATGGAAAATATATTCACCTAATATATTTCCAATATCTACCTCTAACAAGTAATTAAAACGTTGTTGAATAAAACTAAGGTTGTATGTTTACTTTTTAAACCTTAGCTTGAACAATCAAAAGTTATTTTATAATCCAATCTTTAATAATAAGTGAGTCAAGTTTAGACACGAATCTTAAAAGGGTCGATTATGAACACATTTTTAAGTATAGATTAAAAACTCGGCTCTTGCTCAAGTTCGAATAAATTAAACGAGACTTAACATAGACATATACTTGGCTTGGTAAGTAAATTTTTACACCTCTATTTGATTTTTTTAGCTCGATATACACCCATAATAGAAGACAAATATAGATAGAAAGAACTTTTCATGGCACTTGATTGTTGCTCCCATTGTCGGCATCATTGCTTGAGAGAAAGGCAATAAGATCATTATCTTCTTCCTGCAAGTACCAACATCTATATTCATAAGTGTTACTAGGTCAACCATTTCAAGAAACTAATAGACGAAACAAGTAAATGTACCAAAGACATGTCATTGTGCTTGTTTTCCAAAGCCGAATCTTGGAAGCCAAATGGTGATCCATCCAAAAAGTCAAAGTTTGGCATTCCCTACAAATATTAACCCATAGAAAAATTGATGAAGTGGATAAAACATTAGTATTAACAAATTCTCTATATTTATTCAAGCATCCAATAAATTATTATAATATCAATAGCATATGCAAATGTATATCGATGATCTAAAAGGTATACGTATACCATGGACTTAACTCGATTCAATTTGAAATTTTCAATAAGCTTGGATAAGATCTAGTTAACATACCTGGTTAGGCTCGCTTGATCCTTTAACTTGAAGGGTGTCATTAGCATTATTTTCATCACTAGACACTTGTTGAGCAACAAGGATGTTGTTCGTGTTAGACAGGTTCACAACTTGTTGCTGAACAACAGCTTGATTCTCTGGCTCATTAGTGCTAAAAATTAAATCTGGGTCATTAGCTACAAGATTTCTTTGCAGCTGGTTGATTCCATTTGGTTGAATAGGGCAATTGAAATTGTTGTCTTGTAGATCAATACTGTTGTCGAAAACTGAAGCACCATAATTCTCTCCAGGTAATTGAAGATCCCAAAAATTATCTCCAGGAAGTGGAAGATCATCCCAATATACATTGGTTGGCCCACTAGCTGGGTAGCTAGTGGTTTGTTGTTGTTGGCCACCAGCACCATCTAACACATTCTTAAGAAACCCAACTGGGTCAACATTTGAGTTGGGCATATTTGACGAGAAAAGCTGCATTGAACTCCGAAGATTGCTCATCTGTTGACCACTATATGCCGGTTGATGATAAACATCATTTGGAACAATTGTAGTACTGATACTAGTATTAGTAATCACTTGCTTGACATTAATGTCGTTGCTTTCTTGGGTTTGCATTAACCCTTGGGTTGATCCGACAAATTGAGAGTTAAGAAGTGTCATTTTGTTGTTCTGATCCACTTGGTTGTAATTAGCTTGTGCCGAATGGTCGGCTAGTGGTTGTTGCATTGGCAGTTGTTGCACTTGATATATTGAATTTGAATACTTCGGGAGAGAGCTATTATTACCAAGGGATAACTTCAATAGGAAATCTTTTTCCTGCTTACCTTGTTTTGAGTTCATCCTATATTTCTGCAACATCAATACACGTAATATCTTATTAGATTGGCATATAGATAATAAGATCATATATAGAAAAGGAAATGCAAAACACATATCTAAAATTGCAAGGATAATAATATGGAACTGCATATATCTAAATATTTCTTACTCGGCCTCTTATCTGAGCCACGATGTAGGCATTATAGTGATGAGAATAAACTTACAAAAAAAGTTAAACATATAAGAGAGAAACCAAAAGAGCTTGCCTTGCTGTTAAGTATATATGTGACATAATCTACCTTTAGTGCTTATAAAATTTATACCTATTCAAACATAGTAACTAGCAATAAAATGATTGTGATTAACAAATCTAATGCAGTATAGGAAAATACATTAAATAAAGTGTATTCATAAAGAACACCTAATTTACTACACAAAATTATTACAAGCATTCAAATACCTGTAATTGGCTGACTATGTTTTGTCGTGTCAATCCCGGAACATTCATATATTCTAGTATCTTTTTTGGACCAACCCCTACATTTTACCAAAAAACATTTCAAGTTCATTAATTGAGTGTATGTAATCATTATAGTAAATCAAGTTAATTAGAAGATAAAGTAAAAATAATTAATTACTTACTATCAATGCCTAAAACATTTATGGCATCAACGAACTTATTATGCAATGACGCTGTCCAAACTAGTCTCCTTGGTTTTTTTGGTTCAGCAGGAGCATTATTGTCTTCAACTCTCTCTTCCACATCTTCTAGTATTGTCTTCAACTTCCGTTTATTATAGTTTGGATATAAATTATCTTCGTTCATCAATGAAGATATAAGATGCATATCGTCATCATTTGAGTGATTAACTAGCATTTCCTTACACCTTGTGCACTTTTCAATTGAAACATCAACCCTCTTACCATTTTCGTAAGAGAATACATATTGCCAAAGATTCTCAAGCTCGTCGATCTTTGGTGGCTTAGGAATGCAAAAGGTTGCCCCTTGTTTAAGGCCTTCTAGCACAGTGATTTCCTTCTTATCTTCAGACATCACTGTATATAGTATTAGGTGTGGTTAATGGTAACGTTTACGTAACATGACTATTAATTTCGATGTAGAAAAAATGAATGCATAACAAAATCTTACAAATAACTGGAATTTTAAACTCTTTTCGAATATGCTTCAGAAACCTAATGCCATCCATGGATGCAATGCCCAATAACAAAAGGTCGATCTGGTGTTTGTGGAGGGCTGATAAGGCCTTTAAAAAATTTTGTGCTGTAGCAACTGTAACGTAATATCATCACAACAACAAAGAAATTTATTAATAGTGATTTGAGGAATCATTTACGAAGGAAGCATGAAATATATTGTATGGAAAGGTTCTATATAACACGAAACATCAATTTGATACAATTCCTTGAGTAAAGACTTATGTGAGTAGTTGGAGAGACATTACGCAAAACACAAGTATTTACTTTTACAAATCTTGAAATAAAACAGCACAAGCAATTAGCTTTCATAAGCTAAGATGTATAATAAATTTGACAAAATATATACTAGTAACCGTTAGGTGTATGGTTTTGACGTGTGTAGAAAATAACCGCAAAAATCTAATAAATTATAGGTAATTAACGTAAACATTAAATGATTATACTTATTTTATTACTTATGATTGTAAGAAAATTAACAATCGCATCAATAATTTTTTTGCGTCTCCTTTGACATATTGTTATCAACAAGATTTGCATAAAAAGTTAACATTTTATGTGGCCATAATTAATTGCATTATTATTGGTAGTGGGCTTACGTGAAAAAGACCATAAGTTTCATAGAAATGTAACACGAACTCAAAATTATGATATTAATATACACAGTATAATTAAAACATCGAAAAGTATAGAAGGAAGAGGGAAAGAAAGAGATACTAGTAATTAATTTGGTTGAGCTAAAATTATTTTTCAAAATAAATTTTTTAAATTGAAATCAAATTTTATGAGTGAAAATAGAGTATAAAGCTGAACTAAAATACACTTTTTTACCATTAAATTTTGCAAACTAATTGGATAACAAGAGCACAAGCATAAGAGCCCAAACAAAATCTTGCAAACTAATAATTTAGAGAATAAATTAGGAAAAATACACCTAAGTACACACAGAGCACACCAGAAATACCCATTTATGATCTTATAGATTACTCAACTAGTAAATATGAACAAATTGCTTAAAAATGATCATGTTCTTTTTGTGAAAAAAAAAATATCATGTTAAACAAGTGCCTTAGATTCAAAGTGATATAAAGATTCTTACTCTCGAAAAAATGCCTACCAATTTAGAAAATCTAGTTGAAAAAAGAAAACAAATAATGATTGGTGGAAAGAAATCTCTCTCAAGTTTTAACATAAAAAGGCACAAAATTTGAAAATTAAAATCACGAAAAATGGTTGTTTAAAGCAAAGAATAAGATTGATAGAGTTTAATCGATTACCCTCATAATAATCACTTGATTTGAGCATTTGTTCAACAACAGACAAACATGTTGAGTCATCATCTACGACCAAAATTCGAACTTTGATATCAATGCTCTTAATCTTTGATTCTCCCATTGATGCTTCTCCACCATTCATGGGTTTGGTATACTTGAAGAGATTGATAAATAATAACTTAGGCCTACGTATATTTATAGAGAGAGTGAGCGAGTGCAAGAGAGAGAGAGAGAGAGAGAGAGAGAGAGAGTGAGAGAGTGAGAGAGAGAGAGAGAGTGTGTGTGTGTGTGTGAGTCACCACAATTTGATAAAATTTTTGAGAGTCCAAAAATAAACGAGGCATAAATATATATATATATAGTAAGAGAGAGGAGGAAGCAATCGAACATACTTCCCACATTTATTTTATTATTTGGATAACAATTTTTGGTGGATTTACTCATCATAAATCAAAGTTAAGATAACTTGCAAAGACAATCGAGTTAATATTTAAGGGTAAATGAAATGGATTTACTCCCCTTCTCCAGTCTAAATCATAATTTTAAGGTATGCACAAGGACTAAAATGGTAAATAAAATATTAAAAATCACTTTTTGTTGATTGAAAATAGAAAAGAATCTCAACAATTTACATGGTAATTTACCCAAATATGGGTGTAATTGGAATGAAATCTTGATCATTAATTACTTGATATCATAATTTAGATTTATTTCTTAAAAAGCTGAAATATTACAGATCAAATTTTTCTTTGATTTTTCCATTAAAACAAAGTTCTACAAAATGCTTTGGTGATTTTCCTTTTTATGAGATCCAATGGCCTAAAGCGCAAAATGAGAAAACACATGGGGCGCATGCGCTTTCCCCAGAGGCGCATGCGCCTCTAATTTATTTTTTAGATCTGAACCGTTGAATCTCAAAATCAATGGCTGAGATTAGACTAGCAAAACCTGACCCGACCCGACCCGCCCGATAAAAAATCGACAAAAACTAAGTTGAAATTTGGAAAGCACACAAAAAATTACCATAGGAATGCATTTTAGACCGGCAAATTGAGATCGACCTGACCTGAACCCGACCCGACCTGCTAAAATAGGCACAAAAATGGAGTTAACCCGAAAACTCGACCGATAAAAAACCGACAAAAACTAACTTGAAATCTGAAAAGCACAAGGAACATTACCATAGAAATCCATTTCAGACCCGCAAATTGAGATCAACTCGACCCGCCCGACCCGTTTGTCAGGTCTAGCTGAGATCATTAGTTCGCACAGTTCGCATATAAGTTGAGTTCGCACCTGAACCTGAATTTATATAGACACACACACGCGTGCGCACCCACACACGCGCGCGCGCAAATTTTTGGATACAATCGTCTAACCATTTACCACTCACTTCAATGATGACTGTTTGCAATTTATGGGCTACTTTTAGCAAGTTAGGGGTGACTTTTTCACAACTTGGCATATTTTTATAAAATTAAAATAAGATGTAAAAAGTCACCCTAAAGTTTTTAAAATAACCCCTAAATTGGAAAAAGTAGCCCCTGGATTAGGCTGTCTAACAGTTAGACGGTTGTACAAGAGTGTTATATATATATATATTAAAACTAGAGGTAAACAAAGTGGGAATATCAAAAACATAGGTCACTAAAATATGATAACCCCAAAACCTCAGGGTACCAAAGTGAAATTTTTCCAAGGAAAAAAGAGAAGGGTGAGAGAGGATGAGGGGTATGAGAGTAATTTCACTTATTTTTTCGCTTTTATAAGGGAGTAAATTTTAAAATAAAGTGCCACGTCATCATTATAACAGAAACTTTAACGGATTGGACGAAAAACATTTAAATGAAACAAATTTCAAAATTACAGGTGACCAAAGTGAGAATATAAAAAATACAGGTCACTAAATTAATGATTACCCCAAACCTCAAGCCACCAAAGTGAAAATTTTCATATATATATTAAAATACGTTACTTTATTCTTTCTTCTTCCCACATACAAGAAGACCATGATTATTGAATGAGAGATGATGTGTAAAATAATTGGGTTATGGCACTCGGATTCCGATTCTACTGATTGAGATTTCCACTATCGACTATAGTACATGATTCAAGTGCAAATTCCCGGGTAATTTGGCAAATACATCAAAAAAGTATCAAGGAGCACCCTTCGAAGGAACACCAATACATAAGTTTTCATAGAAACTCTAATTTTATAAAAGCATGCATGTTTTTCGACATCTTACAACTCGATCCTTTCATAAAAACGTGCATATATATAATGTAGGTTTTACATGACT
>BSSO01000592.1:0-31051 GCA_030267885.1 Mesembryanthemum crystallinum
GAAGGGGAATTTTATATGAGAGATTAAAGTAATAGAGAGAGATATTATTGTGAGAGAATAAAATAATAGAAAGAGAGAGAGTGTGATTGGAGAGAGAATATATATTTTTTCATTGTAGTTGTGAGTTAGTGGAGGGGTATTATAGAAAAGTTATGGGATTTTATGGGTTTTGAAAGCTAATTTTGGGACAAAAAATATGATGTTTTTGAAAGCTAATTACGGGACGGAGGGAGTAATATGTAAGTTGCATGAAATGAGTTGATCTAATCTGAACTCAACTAAAACTTATTCAGATAAGTTGAAGAGAATGGGCCCTTAGTGTTTGGCCAAACTATGGAAGCCTATCTCAGTCCTTCAGGTTCAAGTGACTGACTAGGCAGTAGGCACTTGACTAGAGCCTGGAAAGACTCTTTTCTCTTATGTTCTCAGAGCATGTAAATGACATACTCTTAAGTTCAACCAAGATAGATTGAGCATGTTATACTATGTCTTTGGTTCGAGAAAACATAGAATGGTCTGAGCCGTGCCTGCTTTGATCCGCACTTAGGTTCTATCCTAGGATCCCAGTTTGGATTTGCCATGTTCTCTATCCTTGTAGATCACCTCTAGCATGAGGCTCAATTTTTTCATAGACCTCTTTTTTAGAAAGCTCACAAGGTGCCAGGGCAGGTTGTGAGGTAAGAAGAATTGCTGCTAGGTAGATAAGCTCAATGTGTAATTTGGTTATTGGATAGTAATATAAAGTAAAAGAGGGGGAGTTTCATGCTGCAAGATTATGTTTGTACACAACTTGTGTTTGAAATTAGAGGGTGTAGCTTGAATTCCTCAAAACTCTATAGATGGCCTTTACGTGTATTCACATATGTAGCTAATTTGTTACTCATCTAAACAATCAATTTACAGAATGCTACTGCATAGTTTTCTTGCTTTCACATATCACTTTGTTATATAATGTTCTTACAATAGATTCTTTGATGGTTGTTTGTTGGGAATCCCCAATTTAAGAACTTCTCTGGTTGTACAGCTACTAACAGTGATTTTGATAATATTTATTCCTTTCAGTTCTTAATAGTAATCACATTCTGTAATCTAATTAGAAAGATTTGTTGCCTTGTATTTCTGAAGCAAATTTTATTGTATTACCTATTGTTCCTTTGATGGTATTTGATGAGGTATTTACAGGAAGATAAGATAGTATTCCCCTTGTCAGTTAGTAAGAGACAGCTTTACAAATCTAAGAAACCACTATTGTGATCTAGATGGATATTTGATGTTTGCTTCTTTCTAGTGTTCAGCATATGCATCTTGTGGATTGTAATACTGCATGTGTTTTTCTCGTTTCTTCTACGTGCAATCTTGGCATGGTGATTGTTCTTCTCACATGGGAGGTGTCATCAGAGAAAGCCATGAAACGTTTTGCAGGATGGAAACTTTTATATGAGTCCGAATTGATAATATGCTGTTACTTACTATCAAACTTTATTCGCAGAGTTTGATACTGGAGTTTTTCACATTAATTAACCCAACCCTGATAACATGAAAGCAAGACTGCAGTCATGGAGAAGAAAGAGCCTGTGGAAAGATATTGTTCTCTTGTTGGACTATTGTTGGAGCAATGCAGCACAGTCGAAGTGGTTCATAAGGAAACAATAGCTTCTTTCTTCTCCAATGTGATGTTATATCTGCAGTAGAATCACATGTCTGTTGAAAGGTATTGAAGGTAAGGTTGTTATAAGGTGTAGGTAATGTTATAGGTCGAAGTAATGTGTCAGCCGTGGATAGATTAATAATTCAGAGCCCTTGAACAGAGCAATGTGTGACAACTACGAGCTATTGTAATATCCTATCTTGACAATCCGGAGGGTATTTTGGGAGTTGCGCAGCAAGATGTTTCAAATGTCTTGAGCATGGGCAACATGCAATCAGCCACACATGATTCTTTGTGAAGAAGCCTCAAGGATCAAGATAAAAACCCTGCTTTGATAAGTTGCCAATCATTCTCTTGCTCAATATATCTATATGCTTAGCTGTGAATATTTGTGCTAGAACGTTTTATCATAACTATGTATGTAGGAGTTAGTTGTAATTTGTTATAAATTGCATGTATTCTTAGTCTGATCATGTACTGTTAGAAACTCGATGCTTGTTGCACTTGAGAGTTGGATTGAGTTGGCTACTATGGACCTAATACTCTTCTTTAACTTGTGTTTTTTGGTCTATCAGGAGAATTGCAGAACTGAAAGAGGCCGAGTGTCAACTTGCAGTTGAAGATGTCTTGTACATGATTATCTTGCACAGGTTCTCTGAGATTAGAGTCCCTCTAGTTCCAAGCCTCTCTAAATGCGTCTTCAATGGCCGATTAGAGATACTGCCTTCCAAGGACTGGGAGCTAGAATCTATTTTTAGCGTAGACGTCTTAGAGATTGTAAGGGAGCATCTGACTGCTGTCATTGGCTGGAAAACGGGTTCTAGTGTCGCTGTCAACTGGTCCACAACTAAAGTCCATAAACTGCATCTGAGCCGAGTTTATGCAGCATCAATCTATTATGGCTACTTCTTGAAGTCTGCTTCCCAAAGATTTCATTTAGAGCACAGCCTTCCTCAGACCTATCAAAATATTCCTTTTGGCAGTTGGACTCCGCCTACAGAGTGCGAGTCCTATGGGGTCAAGAATGTCGTTCTTGGTCAAATGGTCACCTCGAGATCTACAACTTTGAGCCAAGTCTCCACCAAACTGGGAAAGAAAGAGGCGGAGTTAAGAGGTTACTTGACGGGTTTTGACCTGCAGACCAGGCAGTTATGTGCAAAGCCGAGAACACAGGAAGTTGTTGATCTCATTGAGAAGCATTGTTCAGCACTGTTTGCGAGTGATAAGTCTCCTACTGCTGAAAATGATAAGGTGATCTTAACTTCTTTGTCAAGCTTGAAGAGATTGGTTCTCGAGGCTGTTGCTTTTGGTTGCTTCTTATGGGATGCAGAACAGTGTGTCGACAGTATCTACAAGCTTAAGGACAGGTAGATACTAGACCTATCTCTAGTAGGGAAACTCTCATATAAAAAGACGGTTTCCAGGTTAGTTTTGTACATATGGAATTTGGCTTCAGCTCTGAGCCTGCTATGCTATGAGATGTACAGTTACTGCAAGCTAGCTATGTCAGTATCCTCGAATCCAATTTCCAGCTCTGGGATGTATATTTGGCTATGGGTCATTCAATCGCCATTGAAGCTCTCAATACCTACGATGGGTATGTTAGAAAACGCCAGGCTTTTAGATCCAAATAGATCAGCTGCTCAAATGTGGTAAGTGAGGTATTGTAATTTTGTAGTGTTGGATTGTTGATGTGGTGGATTTGATCTTGATACCCTCCCCAACTCTGCTAGATTTGGTTCCATGAGAGGCAAGAGAGCATGCTCGCATAGTCGCATCCCCCTTCCCTCTGGCTCCCTCAAATCCAGTGTGTTCTTGTGTCGTAGAGTGCACTGGATGATACTTATGTATATAAGTGAAGATCTTCTCTCGTTTATTAGTTATATAAAGCCTATAGTATGACTGATGTTCAGGTTTTGGTGTTCTTAATAGTATAAATATTACTCAGTGTTTCTGTAGGATTCAATTTTACAGTTTTTTTATTTTTATTTTTATTTTTAGTATGTGTTAAGTAGCTGTCATTGTGTTATAGTGTGCAATTTTTTATTTATTTTTTTTATTTTGAAGTGCCAACGTTGATAAGAATGGCTTAAATGAAACCCATCCCATTTAGGATTTGGTAAAGTTTGGTATAGTAAACCCATATTGTTTCACAGCCACTGCAGTCTAGTTTCTAGGGACTCCTACGTATTAGGTAGTACTGTTTATTTCGAATAAAACTAAGTTGAAATGAAGACACCCTTAATTGTAAAATGAGATCCCTTTAGGTGTAGGGATTGAGATGGCTAATCTATGCCCCGCTATACTATGATTTTTCAGAGCGGGAAAAAAAGAAGAAAAAAAAAAAAAAAACTGTTTGGCATCGAGTAACTGTAATAAATTAACAATTTGTCCTCTGTTTAGTGGGGCAAAAAGGGAGGGATTTATCATGCTTGAATATACATTTGTAGTGGTTGATGCAGATAATTAAGTGCCTACTAGGTGCCGGGGCAGGTACCTAATGAGGCAATTTTGGGTGAATAGCAATTAGCAAAGCAACAGAGTAGATGCGGTAGTTTTCTGGGTGGAAGTGAAATGTGGAATCCAATAATTGCCTCATCTTTTTTTTTTTTTTTTTTCAAAAGAGAATTTTAATCAACCACCATGTGCTCTTGAAGAAAGTGAAACTTCAAGCGATAGTTTTTCATAGTCACCACTAAATATTAGTTATTCAAACTTTTAATCTATATTAGTATCAACTTTCGATGATGAAAACATGAGCGTTTATTTTATTTGTATTACGTAAATTTATCATTTTTGTTAAGATTAAGGCTTAGCTCTAACCATATTGATTAATATGATCATTTGGCTTACACACGGTTCATTTTGTAGTTATAGGTCAATTTTTGATTCACTTTAGTTATGCGAGTTTAGTTCATTCAAGTATGCAACTCATTTTTTGTTACGTTTTAATTTAGTTAAGATTTGCTAAAGTGAAATGAACAAAATTTGATCATTTGTAATCAAAGGTGATTGTTTTCCAACCATAAATGGAGATGTTTCTACCACTAGATGGTAGTTAAATATGAAGTACTGTATTAATTTAGTTAATATCCTTTGATTTTGACCACACAGGCAATTAAGTCAAAAGATAATCACTCGTTAATTTGTTTGAAATCTATCTTCAATTTCAGTCCATCCAAAAAATAATTTACTTGAAGTGATTATAGTTAGAAATAAATAAACTCTCATATTCTCCCTCAAAATAAAAAATAAAAAAATAAACTCTCATAATCCGTTCACATAAACTTACCATTTAGGTTTAAAAAAAAAAAAAAAAAAAAATCAGAATCTCCATAAAATGGTGACTATTGTAAAATTTCCATTATTTCATGTGTAGTGTGAATTACTGGCCCACTGTTAGTTTCCAGTCATTTAAATGGTACTCCCTCTTCACCAAAAAAAAAAAAAAAAAAAATGGTACTCCCTCCATTCTCTAAAGAAGGTGACGTTTGGTAATCCGCAACTCACATGTATGTAAGTTGCAAATTACTAAGCGTCACCTTATTTGTAAAACGGAGGGAGTAGTAGAAATTCTTTAGCATGAGCAGATAGAAGTTACATTGCTCAGCAGCGTCACAATTCAGCAACCACAATAAGAACTTTCACGGCAAGGCAAATTGAGTTACAAAGTGCAATGTTGCTTTGGCGTGTTTGCTTTGCATCTTATGTCCCCACTTACTATTAATGCTTTTTCTTTTCTCTAAAATGAAGAAAGACATTTGCACATCTGAAAAATTTGTGTGTGACCAATCATGTCATTAAGATTTTAACTTCTTAGACAAATGAATTAGGAGTAATAGTTTGCTCTGATAGTCAGGCATTTTTTTCAATTTATTTTTGCGACATAAAATAAGATAATAGCATGGGGAATGTATCCTTACTCGTTAAAAATTTATAAAAGTAAAACTTTGGGTTGTTATCGGTTTACATGAGATTATATGCCTCTTTTTATTTTTGAAAAAGAAAATTAAATTGTTGAGAGTCCAAATACATGCTAGGGAAGAACCTAAGCATAATAACATTAACCTCTCAATCATTACGGCCACAGAAGCAATACAAATTAGATTATTATTTGTATTATCTCTACCTAAGAACAATTTTGTCAAGCTTGTACTTTGGTGTCTACTACTTATATACTCCATTAGATTAAAGTATTTTGTAAATTAGATTAAAGTAGCAACTAGCTAGCAACTAACTAAATAGATACAAACCTAACAACGTTTAGGGAGGACATATCATTAGTTATTCCTCCTTATTCTTTCTTCTTGTTTTGATCGAAACAGATTTTAAATCATTTTAATCTTCACAACTTTGAATTATAGTATTTGTAAGTTTTATATGTTTACTAAATCACAATTATTTGTGAGATCAGATTACAATTAATTATATGAGGCAATCAGTTTTCTTTTCTTTTCTTTTTTGGCTTGAATATATAAGACAAGAACTATTGCTTCCACAATTCATAGCTAAGTCAAAAATTGGATCAATTGACACAAATATTAAATTACATTACTTAACCTAGCTAAATTATTACTACTATTTTTTAACATACATTATTACCTAAAACTCACATTTTATAAATCAAAGAAATAATTAAAGTGGTCCCATTGAAAACTTATTTTATGTGCCGGTGATTAATCCCTCCAATTAATTAAACTTTTCTTACTTGCATAGTTACAATTACTCAACTTATATAAATATATAAACTAGAATGAAGACAACCAAATCAGTCCAATAAACATGCATTAAGACAACACCTACTTTTATTAAACCCTACTACTATAATTCAACTGTTGAACTAAACTACTAAATATACTACTAGTATTTGTAGCTTTCTTGCATCACCCTTGACACATTTCTTACAAGGCACACAAACACAACACAAACATAATTTGCAAAAAAAAAAAACACCAAAAACAAACTAACCATCCATATTTACTAGCAAGCAAGACTTGTTCTTTGTCTCTCTCCCTCTCTTTTCTCCTGTCATTCTCTCTATTCAAGTTTCTTACCTTACTGATCAATTAACATGGTAGCTATCCTCTTGAAGATAATCTTCCAAGCCATAAGCGCGATTAGTCACATAATCACCCGCGTAATCTTCTCAACCACAGCTTACCTCATAGTGCTTTTGATCCATGCATTCAAGGTGCCAGGGGAGGCCACTAAGGGTATCCTAGAGCAAGCAGCAGAGGCATTCAAATCGGTCTTGGAATACGTCTTCCAGCTGATTATCGAGGTGATTAGCACCATAATCTCCTTGATCTTCGACACGATTAAGGATGGGATCATTGAGTCCATTGTGTCTGGATCATCTGCTGTGGGAGAGCTAGTGGATCAGACAAAAACCGCCCTTGAAGGTTTGCTTGTTAATGATCTTCCTGAGATTGTTCAAGGATTCTCAGAGATGCTTACCAATGTTGTCTCCAGTTTATGGAATAATTACATGGAAGCTATGGGATATGTTCAAGAAAATGCTTGACCTTTTTTTGTTTATGATCTTTATTTTACTTCTTCCATTCCTTCTTGTAATTATGTGAATTTGGATGAGCTGAGAGTTAAGGAAAGTGTTAACAATTTTGTGGAATTGTACTAATGATAGAGATTTATGATCTGTAATTTTTAGTGATCATTTGAGCAATCTCATGGAAACTTCTTGATTATGTAAATTATGCAGGGAAAGAATATACTTTACACAATTTGGTTTGACCAAACACATTATTCTATAGTTCTACTCTTTTTTAATTTTCTTATGCTTCTTTTCTTTGCGTTTCTTGGCTATTTGATTCCCTTTGTTGTGAGCGATAATGGAGCTACACAAATGAAGAATGCCAAGAAATTTGCTATAGTGTTCCAAGTTTCTTACCAGCTAAACATCAATTTTGTTAACATGTTTCGGATACAGTTTTTTTTCAGGTGTTGAAAGGGGAACTTCCTTTCTCTTTGGGTCTGACTAAAGGACGCTTAATTTAACCAGTTTGATTCTAGATATACAATTGAAGTGTTATAACTGCCCAATCATCGAAATTTGAAAGTTCTCACAATTTTTATATCTTGCCTTATCACAACTTAACAAGTGCTTATTCTAATTCTTAACATTGTATAAATCTCATATGCAGAGTTTATATTACAAATATATAAATACTATCCACAACTTTTTTATTTTCAAAATCAATGGTGACAAAACAATTAGTTGAGTTAATAATGGTGCAAGTGACAATTTGGTGGAGATGGGATCAGAATTGAGTTGGTGTCAATATTGGGTTACCAAATTTGAGCTATTCACTCCAAATTTAACATTTTTACCTATATTATATAAGGTCCAGTGGTTACTGATGATCCTCATCAATCAATTAATCAACTAAATTTATTTGAAGTACATGTGATTGAGTAGTTAAGCTGTCTTAGGATTTGGTATTTAGCAGAGAATAGTACAATGAACAAACCAGGCGCTGCATTCATTGAGCACAAACTGTTTCCTCACTTCCTCCTCAATAATTGGAGAAGTGCATTTTTTTTTTCCCTTTTTTTTTAATTTAGTGCGGTAAAGCCGACATTGTTACGGCAAAAATTTAGAATCCGTTTGGCCAAGTTTTAACAAACATAAAAGCACTTATCCATTGTATATTACTCTTGTACCACCCTTTCAAATAATGTCTATACAAGAAAATTACTTCAAATGAAAGAGAGTAACAAACAAGTTAGCTAATGCCTTGTATATATGGGTCCTTCATTGGCTACTACTAAAAATTATATGTTCTTTAGTCATGCCCATAAAGAAAGTTTAATAAATTTTAATAGGCTCATAAATCTAGCTTGTTCTTATTCATATATGGGAGACACATATTTATAGAGGTACATAGGATTGTTCTCCACGTAAACTAGTCTCCTAGAGATACTAGTTTCCTGAATAGAATATAGCTCTATATAATATCTTAAACAAATAATGTCAAATATATATTATTTCCTAGATAACATAGAAAATATATTCACCAAATATATTTTCCAATCTTCATTCTGCAATAAAGTTCCTCTTTAACGTTTAGGGGGAGAAAAAGAAAGATCTAGCCAAAACTCAAAAAAGGACTATCTTTTAAGTAATAAAATAATACATTAATACTCTCTCCGCTCCTCTAAAATCCTTACGCTTTGACTTTCTAAAAACTTTGACCATTAATCTGTGAAAAGTATAATGTTTTACAAAGTAAAAATAATATTTTTGGATTCATCTTAAAAAATATTTTTAAAAAATTAAATTTTTAAAATTTTCCAATTTATTCATAGTTAAAGTGTCGTTTTAAAAACCGCGTAAAATCAAAACATAAAGATTTTAGTGGAACATATGGAGTAAAAAAAATAGGAGGGTCAAACTGTCATTTGCCAAAGTACACGTATACAACACTTCTTTAATTAATGGATCATGAAGCGCAAAATCATCATTACGTATAAATTCGTTAGTTAATACAATTGGGTTGGGCGACGTTGGCTAAATAATCAGAGTTAATGAGAGTACGAGACATCAAAAATCCAACACGATGGTAGCCCAATAAAAATCTAAATACAAAAAAAAAAAAAAAAAGAAAAAAAAAAAAAAGGAAAGCCAACGGGCCATGGACTACCGTTAATGAAAAAAATAAATGAAAAAAAAAAATCTTAAATACGGTTTATAAGAGGGACGAATGATCTGGACTATATATTAAGAAATTATGCAAAGTTTTGATTACCGTCTAATTTCGCTTTTCATTGGCGATTTTGGGACGACTTTTTATAAGGGTAGCAAAACGGATACCCAGTCATTTTTTTGAGAACCAGGTGTAAGTGGTTCCTAAAAATTGGAACCAGAACTAGTCACAGTACTAGATACCTGATTCTTTGCTAAACTTGTAGATAATCTTGTATTATTAATGAGAAGATCTATTAATTAAAGTATATAATTATATTAACAATATTCTTTTACAATTACAAACCCAAATCTGAATTTCAAAAAAATTATAAATCTTGAGAATTAAACGTTAAAAACAATTATTTAAATTTAGGTTCAAATCCTCAAAATGTTATTATTAATCTGTAAAGAAGCTGGGTACGGGTAACCAATCGGTTGCGGTTACAAAAATCTAGGAACCGAAATCGGAACAGGAACCAATGAAAGCGGTTCGAAATCCGATCTGTCAGTTCTAAAACAGTTTCGGATACCTCAATTCTTTGCTCACCTCCACTTTTTATAGCTTATGACAAATTTATAAAACTATTATAGATTGTAGAATGTCACCCCAAATATATTTACGTTCAAATTGCTTACTGCATTACATAGTGTGAGACAAGCCAGTCTGTGGGCTGTGGGGTTGTGCAGTATGGAGGATTTTCCCACTCTCAAATTCTGGAAGAACAGAAAAGTCGATACAAAACTTTTCAACATACTTTGAGTCTTTGATCAAGAAAAATGAAAGAAAACAGAAAAGTCGAAACAAAACTTTTCAACATCATAGGACTATATGACTATATTACTCCACCATTGTCATCAGTTTGAGCTACGTTTCTCTCTCTTTCTCTTTCTCTTTCTTTTTCTCTTTCTCTTTCTCTAGCTGAAGCAATCGCGACACTGGTAAGGAAACTAATGCAAGCTGTTCAGTATTCCAGCTATGGCGGTGGCGCCACTGGCTTGAAGGTTAGTTCATTATCATTCTCTCAATTTAATTATCCTTTTTAGTTTTACTGATCTAGCACTACATGTATACAATTCTACTGCTTTCTATTTAATGAGTTTGAATTTGTAGGTTTTTGGTATTTCTTTTTCTCAGTTTTGCTGTTTTGTTGTTCAAGTATCTGTTGTTGGCTATGCAAATTGGGAAATCATGTTAGTAATAGTAGTAACTAGATTACTGTTGTTGGCTCTTTTACCCCCTTTCATATGTCAACCTCTGTGTGCTCTGCCCTTCATCTTTCGGTGAGGGATATTCTTTGCACCTTTTGGTTTGTTCCACTTGATGCCACCCTTCTGACTTTCTGCTTTGCCAGTTTTTTTTTTTTTTTTTTTTTTTAACACTTTTCCATGCACAAAGTACTCAACTAGCTGAACTTAGATTTATCTTAGCTAGATAAAAGGACTAACAATCTTATACTCCATATATACTTCTATCAAGTATTTGTGGAGCGATACTTGTGGAAAGTTTAAGTAAGCATACTGGAAAGTTTGTTAGATGATGATGAACAACTGGTAAACCAATAACTTCAATTCATAGTCACTTGCTGATTCTGCTGTTTGAGTTTTTGCCGGTATAGCTCTTTGTGTGATTTGTTTCTGATGAGTAGCAAACACTGTGCAGATGAGTCAGCTGCTAAGTTAGCTTTATGAACGGTAAATGAGGATAATGTAGTCTAATTGAGGTTGGTGTGACTGTGTTGCAGCATGTTGAGGTTCCAGTGCCAGAGCCTAAGGGTGGTGAGGTGTTACTGAAAGTGGAGGCAGCAACTATAAACCCGATAGATTGAAAGATACAGAAGGGCATGCTGAGGGCATTATTCTTAACCCGCAAGTTCCCTACTATACCAGGTCCGCTCACTGGAGTTGCTTTCTGTTAATAGTTTCCTTACACTCAATGGAATGAAGCATAATTGTGATACTCACTGCTCCTGTTCTGGTTCGTGGGTCTCGATTCTAGTTATTGTGCAAAATCCTGAGCATATATTATAAAATTGGCCGCCTTGCCAACCCATGCCTTTCCTTCCATGAAAAGATTATATGTTAAGTAATTTCTTCATAGCTAAAACTCTCTTGTTGATCAGGTACTGACGTGGCAGGGGAGGTTGTCCAGGCTGGATCTGCAGTCAGTAAGTTTAAAGCTGGTGACAAGGTTGTCGCAATGCTTAGCCATTCTGTAAGTTCCTTCCTACTGTTTCAGTTATGATTGCTATGTCTATGAGTCAGGAGTGACTTAAACATACGCTCCTTCGTTGTATTTATATCACACAAAAGCTATCTAAATGACTTTGAATCTGCTGAATATATTCTACCTGATTGCCAGCCATTCCGAATAAGAGTTTGGAGTCTCTTTTTGATTTTTTATGTGTCAAAAAACTGAAGAATGTAACTGAACTTCGTGCTTCGGCTAACAACCTGTATTTAATATTCTTCTGCTGCATGTAGGCTGGGTTGCAACTGTCAGTAATATACATTTCCCATTTACTTTACTAAAGAGGAATAGAACCCATAGTTATCTTAAATAAGTAGGGTTATCAAATAAGTTGGGTCATGTCATGGTTGGTTTCGTGTCGATTTCATGTCAATCATAATATGCATTCTACGCCAAATTGGTCAAATCGTGTCGTATTGTTTTTTTGTGTCAGACATGACTACCTTCAACTGATTTTCCCGCAATCATCTTTAGTGAACCTTGGGATTGGGGGGACCCAATATTAACCAGTCCGAAATTAACCCATTATTCTGTTGAGTGACAGACTGGAGGTGCATTTGCCGAGTATGCTGTGGCAAGTGAGACTTTGACTGTTTTCAGACCGCCAGAAGTATCAGCAGCCGAAGGTGCAGCCCTGCCAGTTGCTGCTCTTACAGCTCACCAAATGCTTGCGCAAACCCGCAAACATCAAGCTCGACGGAAGTGGTGATCAGAAGAATATATTGATCACAGCCGCATCAGGTGGCGTGGGCCACTACGCGGTCCAGCTGGCAAAGCTCGGAAACACTCACGTGACCGCAACCTGTGGGGCCCGCAACATAGATTTCGTCAAGAGCTTGGGTGCCGATGAGGTTATAGACTATAGGACCCCAGATGGGGCGGCTCTGAAGAGCCCATCTGGAAAGAAATACGACTATGTTTTCCATTGTGCACCGGGCATCCCTTGGTCGACCTTCGAGCCAAATTTGAGCGCAGAAGGTAAGGTGATTGACATAACTCCTGGCCCAACTGCCATGTTCACTTTTGCTGTGAAAAAGCTCACTTTCTCCAAGAAGCAGCTCATACCCATGATTATGACTCCGAAGACGGAGAACTTGGAATATCTTGTGAATTTGATCAAGGAATGGAAGCTTAAAACAGTTATCGACTCGAGATATCCCCTGAGTAAAGCTGAAGATGCTTGGGCTAAGATGATCGATAGCCATGCTACTGGCAAGGTTATAGTAGAGCCTTAAGTAGACACAATTGTACGGTGGTCGTGATGAACACATCACGGTCGGACTTTGTGTAGTTTTCCCCTTAAATTGGTACATATATGGTTGTTTTAATTTAGTACTCAATGTCTGTATGTGGTTGTATACTTGTATCTTGTTTAAAAATTGTCTTTGATGATACGTCAATATATATAGTTTTGCTGTTTAAGTTCAAAGATGATAATACCAGAAACTTGTATTTGAAATCCATTTCCACCTGCCTTCATAGCTCTATATATAGAACGAGACAAAGAAGTTAAGAATTACTCCCTAATAATGAATGGGATTAATCACTGAGCTCAATAGTCGGAAGCTTGGAAGAAATTGTTATGTCATTTTGAAGGTTCAGTGAGAAAAGAGGTGCATAGATGATGGTTGTGTTCATCATTAGCTTTTTGAAAAGTGATTGATGATATATATGATTGTTTAGAGGTTAGTACTGTTTCAATGAGTGTTTCATAAACGTATAATCTATTGACGTTTCACTTACCGTTAGCCAATTAAATTTTGTTGTATGTATTGCTTTGTAAATATAATATCGACTTTTGTGTCTCCTTTGCTATGTATTGCAGAATGTTGAGGTTGCAGGTCCAGATCCTAAGGATGACAAGGTAATGCTAAGAGTCGAGGCAGCGACTTTAAACCCAATAGACTTGGAAGATACAGAAGGGCGCATTGCGCCTACTATTCTTACCACGCAAATTCCCTACCTAGTACCTACCAGGTTTATTTGTTCCATTTTCTTTTGTTTTCTCTGTTCATGCTCTTTCCTTGAGGCTTCACTTATTATTATGCTATGTTCATTTATCATAGTTTTTTCTTCTTATTTGAACATTTACACATACCTCTGATCGGGTATGTGATGGCTTGGTCCGAGCGATGATTGGACATAGCCAGATATTTTGTAAATTATAGGTGTCCAGTCCAAGGATCATATTTGAGTACTTTACAAATGTTTGTTGATTATCAGATATGAAATGAAATGACTAATAAGATATGGAGTATATTTATAATTCTTGCTTCTATTCGATGATAATAATAATAATAATAATAATAATAATAATAATAATCCCACATATTGGGTGTCAAATGAAAATAATCCATATTCAACGTAATTATGTGAATATAATCTTAACTATGCAAAAGTGTCACAATAGTGGTCCAACCTTTGACGGAGGCTAACTTCGTTAACAGTTGCGATGACGTGGCAAGACGTTTAGGATCTAAGAGGGCGGTTTGTTGGTAGTGAGTTGCGATAACGTCATCGCAACTATTAACAGAGTGTGCCTCCGTCAAAGGTTGGACCACTACCGTGACACTTTTGCATAGTTGGGATTATTCCCAGAATTACGCTAAAGATTGATTATTTTCATTTGGCACTCATTAGGTGGGATTATTTATGTCAAATTTTCCTAATAAAGAAAATAATAATAATAATTATTATTATTATGTTGGATAAACTTGTCAATTTGTGCATTAAAACACTAACCCTTATTGCGTTAAAAAAAAATCAATAAACAAGTTGATAACCAAACACTATATTTGAATTATTAGATGGTCAACCGGTAAAGCAGTGAGTGGAAAATCATCAACCAAACAAGGGCATAGTAAGAAAAATTACTACTACTATGACCCAGCACGTGGACTGTGGGGTTTTGCAATATGAGGTTGTGATACTCCCACGATATTTTTCCCACCTCTCAAAATCTGGAAGAACAGAAAAAGTCGAAACAAAACTTTTCAACATATTACTCCCACCATTTTCGTCATTTGAGCCACGTTTCTCTCTCTTCTTTCTCTCTCTAGCTGAAGCAATGGCAACGTTGGTAGGCAAACTTATGCAGGCCGTTCAGTACTCCAGCTATGGCGGTGGCGCCGCTGGCTTGAAGGTTACTTCATTATCATTCTCTCAATTTAATTATTCTTTTAATTTTACTAATTTAGGACTGTTTAGTATTTACAATTTCGTTGCTTTCTATTCAATGTTGAGTTCGAATTTTAGGTTTTTTGATAGTCCTTTTCTCATTTTAGCTGTTTTGTTGTTCAAGTATTTGTTGTTTTTATGTTCTTAGCTATGCAAATTGGGATGGGATATCACGCTAGTAATAGTACTCCCTCCATTTCACTAAAATTATGAGGCTCTCACTTTTCAAACTTGACCATTAATATACATTAATATATGAAAAAGTATAATGATTTTCAGAATAAAAATAACATATTTAATATATGAAAAAGTATAATGATTTTCAGAATAAAAATAACATATTTGGATTATCTTAAATAGTATTTTCAAAATATCAAATTTTTGTAAATTTTCGAGTTTATATAAATACAATTATTTATGGTCAAAGTGTCGTTTTGAAGACCGTACAAAATGAAGGCGTAAAGATTTTAGTGAGACAGAGGGAGTAGTAATTTGTAGTGCAGAAAGTTGGTTGGTGGCTCGGTGCTACGGTACACATAGAGGAAATATTGAAACGGCGGTGAAGAATGACATGATGTTGTTAAATTTTGAAATTCTTTTTGGTGAAGAAAGAATCATCATTGGTCCTGATTTTGTATCAAAAACCGTTTTTGTGGGTCTTTCAAAAAGCCCCTCTGCTTTTGTTTACATCTTGAAGACTGAAGTACCAGGCTTCAATACTTCATCAACGGTGGTACTCACTTGGGTGTTGTTTTCATCGCCGTTTTAGTCCAATACATTATATACTGTGCTGTTTGCATTACTTCTGCTCTGTACATTAGTGTCTTTCACTCCTTTGCCCCCTTCATGTGTCAACCCTCGTGTCCTCTACCCTTCATCTTTCGGATGGGGGATATTTTTTGCACCTTTTTGGTTAATATTGTTCCCCTTGATGCTGATGATTTGCTGGCTTTCTCGAATTTAACCACACTTTTCCTTACACGAAGTACTCAACTAACAGAACTTAGTTCTATCTTAGTTAGAAGGAAGGACTAACAATCTTATTTACTTCTATCAAGTATTTGGGGTGTGTTGCTTGTGGAAAGGTTGGTTAATCATACTGAAGATGATGATGGGCAACTGGTATCCAGTAACTTCAGTTCATGGTCAATTGCTGATTCTTCATTTGTTCGAGTTTTTGGTGTAAAGCTCTTTGTGTGATTTGTTCCTGAGTAGCAACACTGTGCAGATGAGTCAGCTGCAAAGTTAGCATTATCAAAGAAAAAAGAGGATAATGTAGTCTAATTGTGGGTGGTGTGACTGTGTTGCAGCATGTTGAGGTTCCAGTGCCAGAGCCTAAGGCTGGTGAGGTGTTGCTGAAAGTGGAGGCAGCAACTATAAACCCGATAGATTGGAAGATACAGAAGGGCATGCTGAGGGCATTATTCTTACCTCGCAAGTTCCCTACTATACCAGGTCCGCTCACTGGAGTTGCTTTCTGTTAATGGTTTCCTTACACTCAATGGAATGAAGCATATTTGTGATAGTAGCTGGAGTCATCTTCTTGTTGAATGTATGGCTGTTTAATATTGGATTAATATTGCAGGACTTGTTTGTTGTAGATGATATACGATTCTTTAGTCTAAAAGGTCCTTAATAATGTTGAGCATGACATAGTCTGCATAAAGATGTTGGGGTTGTATGGATGTGTACTTGTTCAAAATATGATTTGCAAAATGTTTAGTTGGATGCAAAGTTTTAAAGTTCTGGTCATGTTAATTCTGTAGACAAGAAGATAAAAGATGAAAAAGACAGTTGTTGTTTGCTCATTTCCTCAGTACTTGAAAATAATTCTGGAAATTGTCTGTCTTCTGTTATCAGTAATGACTTGCATTATTAAGACTGATTCAGCATTTTTCCTGAACCGATATTGTTAAGAAATGGTAAACTGAATTACTAAGTAGAGAGGGCGAACATGGAGGTCAGTTTACATGTTTGTTCTTTAGAAAGGTTATCACTGCTCCTGTCCTGGTTCGTAGGTCTCAACTCTAATTGTGCAAAATCTAGAGCATATGATGTGAACTTAGTCCCCCTTGCTGGTTAAATGGCCTTATTTAGCCCATTGCTTTCCTTCCATGAAAAGATTATATGTGGAGTAATTTCTTCATATCTGTAAAACTGTCTCTTGTTGGTCAGGTACTGATGTGGCAGGGGAGGTGGTCCAGGCTGGATCTGCGGTCAGTAAGTTTAAAGCTGGTGACAAGGTTGTAGCCTTGCTTAGCCATGCTGTAAGTTCCCTCCTATTTTTTCAGTTATGATTGCTATGTCTACTATAGATGAGTCAATAGTGACTTAAACAAATGCTGCTTAGTTGTAATTTATTCCACGCAAATGCTATCGAAATTACCTTGACTGTTGAATATATTCTACCTGATTGTCAGCCATTCCAATTAAGAGTTTGGACACTGGAGTCTCTTTTTGCTTTTTCATGTGTCAAAGACAGTAACTGAATTTTGTGCTCAGTTTGGTTATCAACCTATATTTAGCATTATTCTGCTGCATGGGTTTGCAACTGTCAATGATAGACATCTCCCATTTACTTTACTAAAGAGGAAGTGAACCCATAATCATCTTAAGTAGGGTTCTCAAATAAGTCGATTCATGTCATGGTTGGATACTTGGATTCGTGTCAATTTCGTGTCAATCATAAAATACATCAACAAAAAAAGTACTATATATGAAATGTAAGACAATTATATTCTACGCCAAATTGGTCAGTTCGTGTCAAATTGGTCGGGTTCGTATCGTGTTGTTTTGTCGTGTAAGACAAATGACTACCCTATTCTGATTTACCCACAATCATCTTAAGTGACCCTTGGGGGTTGGAGAACCTGATAGTAACCCAGTCTGATATTAACCCAGTATTCTGTTGAGTGACAGACTGGAGGTGCATTTGCCGAGTATGCTGTGGCAAGTGAGACTTTGACCGTTTCCAGACCACCAGAAGTATCAGCAGCTGAAAGTGCAGCCCTACCTGTTGCTGCTCTTACAGCTCACCAAATGCTTACACAATCAGCAAACATCAAGCTCGATGGAAGTGGTGATCAGAAGAACATATTGATCACAGCCGCCTCAGGTGGTGTAGGTCACTACGCGGTCCAGCTGGCGAAGCTCGGAAATACCCACGTGACCGCAACTTGTGGGGCCCGCAACCTAGATTTCGTCAAAAGCTTGGGTGCTGATGAGGTTATAGACTATAAGACCCCAGATGGGGCGGCTCTGAAGAGTCCATCTGGAAGGAAATACGACTATGTTATCCATTGTGCAACAGGCATCCCTTGGTCGACCTTCGAGCCAAATTTGAGTGCAGCAGGTAAGGTGATTGACATAACTCCTAGCCCAACTGCCATGTTCACTTTTGCTGTGAAAAAGATCACTTTCTCCAAGAAGCAGCTCATACCCCTGGTCATGACTCCAAAGGCGGAGAACTTGGAATATCTTGTGAATTTGATCAAAGAAGGGAAGCTCAAAACAGTTATCGACTCAAGATATCCCCTGAGTAAAGCCGAAGATGCTTGGGCTAAGATGATCGATGGCCATGCTACTGGCAAGGTTATAGTAGAGCCTTAAGCAGGAACATTTTGTACAGTGATCGAGATGAGCACGTTAAATGGGTCGCACTTTGCTTAGTTTCCCCTTAAATGGGTACATATATGGTTGTTTCAACCAATATTTCTGGTCTAATTCAGTAGTTTATAGTGTTTGCGCAACCAAGTACTATATAGTTTGCGTAGATTGTTATTCCTCATGTCTGTATGTGGTTGTAATCTTGTTTAAAATTTGTATCTTTGAAAATACGTCAATAAATACATAGTTCCGTTTAAGTGCAAGGATGCCAATACCAGGAATCTGAATTTGAAATTAGCTTTTCATCCACTTTTATTGCTTTATTTGCTGACAATAATTATTCTCCTATGACGAGGCCTGATATTTGGAAGAGTAAAACGTGGTATTAGTACCACTAGGTACCAATTTTTACTCCAAGTGCCACTGTACTCTGTACCAGACCTCATCCCCATGCAAAGTTTTTGTGTTGAGCTAGACTTTTTTTTTTTTTAGGAACATGAGAGGCTCTAATGTTTCTTTTATTTATTTATTTGTTTTTTTAATTTTTTGGTGGCGAAAAGCTCTAATGTTTCTTTCTTATATAGAGTAAAAAGTTCATTAGTAAAAACATTCTGTGGAGAAAATGCATAAATAGCTTGCTAATGCAAGCACTTTCATGTTATGTGCTTGTATTAGTAATGCTTAGTCTTTTCTCTCCTCAAAATATTTTGAATTTTTTGATGTCAGTGTCATATCATGATTTCGGTGACTTTTTGGTCGAAAATTAGGCTGGAGATTGATTTGTATACTTAAGATAAGTTGTGAAACAATTCCAGCAAAAATCAACAAAAATTAGTATGTATAAATCAACAAAAATCAGTGCATAGAAATTAACAAAAATCAGCAAAATATATCTCAATAGAATCAGCAAAAAAATCACTAGGGTTAACAAAACATCAACAAAAACAAGTGAAATCAACCAAAATCAATAAAGTTCAACAAAATTCAACAAATATGAATAATCAACAACAAATAGCAGGGATAAATAACATTTAGTAAACATAGCCTTAAGGGGTGTAATGCATTGAGCTTATATATAGGAGGGGTTCATTTGCTACTTTTACATAAAGTTAGCCCATCCCCCTATCTGTTGGCTTGTTTATCGGACAAAAATACATGTCAAACTTGATCGCACTTGAGCCACTGTAAAATAAACTACAACTTGACCTTACAGTTTTTAAATGGAAACAAGGAGACATTATTTTGCAAGGTTATAGATGAAAGCACTTGGGAAGAACAACGATGAGGTAAGAGAAATCTAAAGTTCCTACCACATTCTCAATTGGTAAATGCATATGGATTCATTTTATGTTTCCAATTTTATATTTAATTCAATTTAGTTTATATCATACAATTTAATTGTGCAACTTATTTTTTATCTCACATATGGAATACTATTCATTATGTTCACATATAGTTCAATTTAGTGTAGTTCAGCACATTCAATTTAATTTAAGCCAATTCAACTAATAATCATATCATTTCAATTGAAAAAAACACACCTCTAGTAGCATATATTGATCAAATTTTAAGAACATGTTGTCCAACTTGCTATTGCTATAAGTGATTGAGAATAAAAATGACTATTCGGGAGGGGGATCGAGGATAATGCCTCATCCACACCCCCATCCACCACGAATGTTTGTAAATATCACCGTTCTATCCCCAAAGCGGGTAGATATACTCAATTCTACCCCCATTTCAAGTGGATATTCACCAACCATCAAGTACCTACCAATCAATCTTAAATCAATCTGCCATTCGCAATATTTGCTCAAATAAAGAAAAAGTTATCTCTAAATGACTATTTTATTAACAATATTAGGGTCATGATAAATTCTTTTTCAAGAAGGAAGATTAAAGGTGGAAAAACATAAAAAATGAAAATCAACTAATGAAAGAAAACAATGAACAAATTTTCTTTAATTAGAATTTTAACATCTCTAACCATTCATTCGAAAGAACTAGTGATGTTGTGGACTGTATAGCAAGTATGACTTCAAATCTACATACACCTCACTACCCACGACGTACAACACTTTCAAAAACCATTTTTACCCGCCACTCATCCAACTCTCGTGTATATACCCACGACTCGCCTAACCCTCTTCCATACTCGCAACTCGCTTTGCTGGGAGTGAGTGTGGAGTGATATCTACATTTACACGTTCCATTGTCATCTTTAATCGAGAACATCCCAAAAGTTGGGCGCCCCCATAATCATGGGCTTTGATTGCCCAAAAACAATTTTAAACCCAAACCCAACCCAACCCAACCCAACTCAATCCAATGGTTGGCGTATATTCGGGCCTTTCCGTCATTTGCCCAAAAACCGTGTGAATATGAACCACAAGTGACCCACTAGGACCAAAATTCCTACGACTTGACTAAAATACCTTGATCTTATCCAATTTCTTTCCCAATCATCCTAATCTCTACCAATTACTTAGAGGCTAATTTGGTCATCTCACCTTTTCAATATTACTCACACAACCACTTTTCGAGGGTGTTATTGTAAATTCACATTTCGACATTTTTTAATCAATGAAATAACTATAGAATATGGTCCACTATTATTAAGCGGGGACCACCACCAAGCAAGACCTTCGATTTCTCTCTCCGTCTATTTCTTTTCAAGAAAATCCATTTTTTTCTTTTTTAAAAATCTTTATATTTTAATAAAAAATTTCCTGAAATACTCATACATTTTAACAAAAATATATATGATATTATTTTTTTTGGCTTTAATTTTTTGAAATGAGGTATCATGTGTATCATTAAACTTTTAACAAAAATTCTTATATACAACAGTCTA
The DNA here is from genome assembly GCA_030267885.1 of Mesembryanthemum crystallinum. Classification (NCBI taxonomy): domain Eukaryota; kingdom Viridiplantae; phylum Streptophyta; class Magnoliopsida; order Caryophyllales; family Aizoaceae; genus Mesembryanthemum; species Mesembryanthemum crystallinum. The sequence goes on from BSSO01000592.1 coordinate 21,239, forward strand.
ATTAGCAGACGATCTAATATAATGGTGACTTTTAGGACTAACCGTTAACCCCTAAGTCATTAAAAGTAATATTCTTATTCAACTGTCTAATTGTTAGACGACTCAATTTAAGGACTATTTTTCCAACTAAGGGGTTACTTTTTAGAAATTTAATGGTGATATTTTATAGTTTAGATAAATTTTATCAAAAAAATACTAAATTGCAAAAAAATCACCCTTAAATTATTAAAAATAGTCCACAAATTACAAAAAGTTATCCTTAAATTATTAAAAGTAACCCATAAATTTTAAAAAATCATCCTAAAATTAGTCGTCTACTACTTAGACGGTTGTATACATATTCTGTGTGCATTTATTTTTTATTTGGAATATTATTTTTCCGTGTTTAATTTTTTTCTCTGGTTTCTTCTTCTTGAATTTGTTCTGCCGAAATATATGCCGAGAGTCCACCAGCCCCTCTCCTTCCCTTTCCCTCCCTCCCTACTCTTTTTCTCTCTCCTCCCTCTCCTCCCTCTCATCCTCTTTCTCTCTCCTTCAACTCTCTTTCTCTCTCCTCTTTCTCGTTGCTTTTTTTTCTTGATTTCGACGAAATCGCTGGCACATTGTTGTTGATTTCATCGCCATAGCATATTCTCATCCTTGTTCTTACCTCTGAATTTTGGAAACTGCAATCGAATCCCTTTCTTGGTGAGTTTCGTATATTTTTCGTTCCTTAATTTTTAATCTCGAATTTTAATCGCTCCCTTTTTCCTTCTTTGGCTTTTCTTTTTTTTTTCTTTTTTTTTTGAAATACTGAATTTTAATGTGAACGGAAGAGAAATTTTCCTGCCCAGAAAAAGAAAAAAATAAATAAAAAGATTTGATACCTTTTTCTCTCTTTCGTTTCTTGCTCTATATGTGAGTTGCATTCTTCTTCTCCTTGATGAATTTGGTGTTAACAATTGTTTCTGTTCTGCGTTTATAATGGTGGGTTCAATACCAGACTATTGCATTCTTATTGGCAATTACCTTGTTTTTATATTTTTTTTGGGTCAAATTTAAGATTATGAAAATTTGTGGTTGATTTTGTTTATGATTGTGAGTAAGTGCGTTCCTTTTTTATTTATTTTGATAAATTTTGTTGCTTGATCCAATTCTGTGTTTTATCACCCTTTCTTGAGTGTTTAATTTGCATAGCTTCTGTTGCATCTCTTTCATCAACATATCAATCTCTTTTTCTTTGATTTTTTTTTCTTGTTTTTTTGTGCTCTCTTTTATTCATGTAAATTCCAGAAAATGTAACACCTTTCTCGGATTTGTAGCAATTCAAGTCATGAATCAGGAATATAAATGTATTAATTGTAACCACAAAGACAAAAGGATTAGCTTATCTTTATATTTTCTTAACTGTATATACATGTAGTATATAGCTGTATGTTTTGTATTTCTTTTGCCCATGAGTGAAAATAGATCTTATTTTTTCCTTGAGCATTTAGATTATTTTTATCTTGATTTTGAGCACATACTGTCTAAGTAAAGGGGTTAAATTTATATAATTTTGAGGTGTTTTCTGGGGGAAAAAAAAGAAGCTCAAATTTCATCCATTTTATATAACTTCTCCTTTGAATTCTTCTGAATTTTGATCTCTCATGAATCAGTTGTTCACTTGTTTGTCATATTAACTTCAACAATGATTTTGGTTTGTTCTTATGCAGGAGCTCCAGAATTTGACAGATGGGCAATATTAGAAGTAAATGGAAACATAACTGTTTGGGGATTGTTTTGTTTCCTTTGAGATGAACCAATTTTGAGCATTATAATTTTGTCTCTCTTACTGGTGGATTTTAGATGGTACCAGTTGAGTGCAGCAGCCCGTGCAGCTGAAACTAAAGCATGTTTATAGACTTTTCGTTTCTTTGTGTAAATCCGTACGATGAAAACCGGCCCTCCGCCGACATTTTTTCTCTTATGGTACAATTGAACATTAGCCTACATCTACAAGCAAGTGACAAAGACTTCGTTACTAAAGAAATCTATGTGTGGAGGTTACTAGAAGTTCATTGAGAGTATTGATCTGGGCTTGCCCCGAATCGTAAATAATGGACAGGTGAGTTCTGTGTGACATAATCAGATTTCCCCCATCCATGTCTTTATTGTACGTTATTAACTGTTTTGAACTCTGTTAATCCATCTTTGTGAATTGCCCTGATGCATCTATGTTGGACTAATAGCTGACGCTTTACATGGGCATGGTTCTTTATAATTGTTCATGATTTACTTTTTTAGAGTGAAACTTTGACCTTGATACCTACAAGATATAGTCATATTTTGTTACCAAAAATAATGTAAAGTTTTCGTCTATCCTTTCTGACGATTAAAATCAAACGTACTTTAGAGAAATATACATCAATGATGCATCTTGGAGACAACAGGAAATCCACTCGGACAATCATAGTAGGACAGAGGGAGTAGTAAGATGGACCCCCCTCACCCCCCAAAAAAGAAAAAGGAAAAAGGAAAAGAAACGAAGATTAGAAACAGCCATGTCAGACTGGTTTAACATGTCTGACCTTTCTGGCCAGTTCTATTGACATAGGTTTTGGGACAGAGAAATATGAAGGGTAGAGAGACCTCAATCAAATGCTGAAAGAGAGCAGCTAACTAGTTGATTTTCTCTACTTGTATTTCATGTTTCATTCATTGACATGTTCATGTTCCTGTCATTTGATGCAGGTATAAAATTTTGAAGGAACTTGGAGATGGAACTTGTGGAACTGTATATAAGGCTATCAATATGGAGACATACGAGATTGTAAGGAATCTTTGAACTTTGTCGTCGTAGTTGTCAGTTTTTTAAGCGTTACACATGGAGCAGGAGAAATCATTAGTTTTGTACCTCCTAAATATGCTGCTAGATATTGTCTGTTAGGTTGTTGCTCTGCCTGCAGTGCTATTAAACAGTCTAATCCTTTAAATGGTCAAATATTAGGTTACTTATGCCATTTCAGGATTTGATTAAATTTTCTGATAATATAACATATGCCAATTTTGTCTCATTTTATGCCTTTTATGGTTGATTTCTTCAGCATTTGTACTCTATCTGCATGGTGCACACTTCACACCTCTATTTTTGGATGAACAGTTTTTTTTTTTACTTATTTTAATTATGTAACATGTGGAGCTTCTATAATTATCCGCATCTAGCTGCTGCCTTCTGGATGTCCCAATATATTCTTAGCTTTGAGTTGGTTTCATCAGACTGAATATTTTATCACAGGTTGCTGTCAAGAAAATGAAGAGGAAGTTTTACTTTTGGGAAGAATGTGTGAATTTGAGAGAAGTAAAGGTACTTGATGTTATGTTTACTGCAGGTTATGTTTATAGCCCAAATGTGTATATGTGCATGCACTACTGATAAGCTATCTTTGTTCTTCTGCAGTCTCTCCGTAGATTGAGTCATCCCAACATCATAAAGCTGAGAGAAGTCGTGAGAGAGAATAATGAATTATTCTTCATATTTGAATACATGGTAAGCAACTGAGATTATATGACACTGACTAGCTTAAGTAATTTAATTCTTTGGAAACTAGCTAATTTGTAGTTGTCACTTGTCATCCTCAGCATTATTATTTCATAGTTTGGTGTTCATCACAAATCCCAATTACTGATTGAAATGGAAACCTTAATCCTTTAAATAATGGTTGGATGGAAAAAGGAAGAGAAAGTAAGAGTTAAAGATATATTTATCTGGACTTAGTAGATCTTTATTTGCAAAAGGATATATATGCTTTAGTGAAAATGTAATAGCACTAGTGAAGTTAATATTGGCATTTTCTTTCCTATTAACACATTGCAGGTTTAGTGACATTAGAAAGAAAGAAGATGTATATTAGACTAGGTTGCATGGACAAATTACGGACAGGGACACAACATAAATACGGGAAATTACTTTATAGAGAATACGGAGCTTAATACGTGTCATGTCTGGATGTTGTTTCATATCGTATCCACGTGCCCAACATGTGATACGACATCTATCCAAGGTCTCTGTGCATAGATCAGGATTATCAATGATTTAAGGATATTCTCATTTCAAATTATCCACTTTTAGGTGCGCTATAAGCTGTTAAATGATGCTGAAACAATTTCTACTTGACTGCTCTCTGTTACTAAATATAGGTGATGTTGATATGGTGGAGTGGTTCCCTATCTCAACGAGATTTAAATTATAAATGTGAAGCTTTTCTTGGGCTTTACTAATTAGCCTATTGTGTGGAACTGAATGGGAAAAAAAGGGGGCAGGGGTAGTATATGATATCATGACTCTGAAGCTTTCCATATTCTTATTACTAGTCACTGAAGTACTGATTATTGAACCACGTCATATTTGGTCAGACCATGTGTGTTTCTATCTATACATAGAAGTATCTTACGTTGTGTGCACACTGACGTTTGTTACCTTATCTTTTTATTTGGATGTTTATAGAAACAATTTATCTGAAGAAAAAATGTTTTGGCTAAATCCTACAGGAATATAATCTGTATCAAATAATGAAGGAGCGGCAAAGACCATTTTCGGAAGAAGAGATAAGAAATTTCTTAATTCAGGTTCTTCAAGGACTTGCACACATGCATAAGAATGGATACTTTCACCGGGATCTCAAACCTGGTATTAATTTTGGTTCTTCCTTAATGATATAACTTCATATTCTTTCAAACTAGGTTCTATATTCTTTAAAGATACCTTCTTTTTGCCGTCCTTATTATTTCCTTTTGTTTTATGTTCTTCAAAGAGAACCTTCTGGTGACAAATGATGTCATTAAAGTAGCTGATTTCGGACTTGCGAGAGAAGTTTCATCAGTTCCTCCTTACACTGATTATGTCTCAACACGGTGGTGAGTTTTTTGTTGCTCCCCCTTTCTCCATGTGGCACACACAAATGCATAAAGGCCTTCGGTGCTACATAATATTTTTTGTCTGTTTGCGTTTGTCTATGCATACAAGTTTTGTGTATCATCTGATAGCTTTGAATTGTTCTCTGCTAGGTATCGGGCCCCAGAAGTACTGTTACAGTCTTCGTCCTATACTCCTGCTATTGGTATGCTCCCTTTGTCTTTACCATTCCCTTTCCATCTAATGCCTTCGAATCTATCTTCATCATCAACATCAATAATTACATCAAGGGCGAGTGTAAAATGCTGTAAGGCTTATCTACACTCCATAATCATATAGTGAGTGTGAGAATCACCAAGGCACTGCATTTTAGTGAATGTCATTATGTAGAAATGATATTTTTCGTATTATAAGATCTTGTAAATTTCTCACTGAAATTCAACTTCTGCTGAATTGAGTTTCATTTGGTATTTAGTTTGTAACATTACTGCATGCCTCCAAAACTTGAATAATTGGATGATTTAATGGTTTGGGTTGCTACCATCAAGCTATTGAGAACATAAACTTAAAATCTTCTTCTTCTGGTTATTGTCAAGTCTTCTGCAAAAGCCATTTAGCTATCTTGTCTGTTTTTGATTTGGGATGTGTTGCTTATGGTAATACTGTTCCTGTGCATGATGCATGCTCCACTGTGGCCCTACTTCATCAATGTTTTACTATTGTTATCCGCTTTATTTAATGCATTCTGTTAGGTTTAGGTCCATGTCTATTGGTTCATTCCCTTGTAAGCTGCTAATGAATGAGCATTGTTGCAGATATGTGGGCAGTTGGTGCAATACTAGCGGAGCTTTTCACCTCGTGTCCAATTTTCCCTGGAGAAAGGTACTGCCTGTCTTAATTCCTATATGATGAAAATGTAAATTGTTATAGAGCTCTTTCTCTTCTTTCTACTGGTTTCGGGCATATGCTTTTTGCTACATTGTCTGTGCTGTTGGATTGCTTTTTGTATTATTCTACTCGTATCAATGATAGTTGTCACATGCAGTATTTTGCGTAATATTTACTAGCTTGCCCGAAATATATATTCCTTTGCTATTTCATAATTACAGTTACAAAAAGTTAATTTACTAGTATGACCCATTCAGCTTGCCCAAAAGAGATAGTTTTAGCTTTAGTTATTACCAGGACAATACGAGATACATCATGCCATCACACTTGGAGTGACCTGTAGTTTATGTGGGAGTGCCTCTAATAGGGCTGTACNGCATTATTTTATTTTGGCGTTTATAAATATCCATGCCTAGCCTCCAAAATTGTTTAGTGATGTAACCTGATCTTGATGATGCCGCTGGTTGAATTATCATAGTTGGCCTCATAGTAGAGTGATTTATTTCCCTGGTAATAGTATAGATACTCATTCTCTTGCTTCACATTATGCATCTTGTTTATTGTTGATACCCTCTTGGTTAAGAAGTGAGAACTTGATTGGGTTTTATCCTTTGCATTTTGTGGTTAATTTGTGCAGCAGCTGATAGTTTTTTAATGTTGGTTGCTATGTATGAGCAGTGAAACAGATCAACTGTACAAAATATGCTGTGTCCTTGGTGCTCCTGATTGGACTGTTTTTCCTGAAGCAAAGAATGTCACACAGTTAATCAATATAAGCTACTCGGAGGTGAGATATGTTTGACAACTTAATATTTAATTTGCTGTTATAATTTGTGGTTTTGTCCCATTGATATTTCCTCACATCTTCAAATTCTTCATGGTGTCAGATTTTGCCTGCCAATCTTTCAGAACTCATCCCAAAAGCTAGCTGGGAGGCTATTGATCTGATAAGTGTATGTGTTCATCGTGTAAACATCTCCTGCAGTATTTCACTCATTTCACTAGTAAATGTTATTTGATCACGTTATGAATACATAGCACTTTTTTTTTACCTCAACAGAGACTTTGCTCTTGGGATCCACTCAAGAGGCCAACTGCAGAACAGGCGCTTCAGCATCCCTTCTTCCATGTATGTAAATTAGTTAAAAAAGCTTTCTTGCTATTGATAGATTACCTATTCCCTGACATGATCAAATTCCAGGTTAGTAAATGGGTCCCTCGTCCGATTCATGATCCCCTCCAGCATAAGCCAAGGAGCATAGGTAAGGATGGTACAACTTTTCTTTACAGATTCTGCCTCTCACAATGGTTCTTTTCAATAACTTCGGATCAACCCTTATTCAACAGGAACAAAACCAAACCTTGAATTGAACTTGTGTGACTTTGATAGCAAGTCAGATGATTGTTTTCTTGGCTTAACATTGGGTGTGAACCCTAGTGTATCTAATATGGGTAAGACATCTATGCCTTTCTCAAGAAAAGTTGTTTGTGATCATGGTGATAGTTCTTTGAGATATGATATGTCCTCTCCAATTCTTTTTAACAACTATATATTAAGTACCTTTAGAACCAAAATTAACTGTGTTTTTGACAAGTGCAAGGGAATTTGAGAGGCGCGCTAGTCAAATATCACACATCACTTTTGATTGTTGCTTAATGATTAAATTTGTGGCATGAATGCACCGTTGCATCAGTTGGTTCGTGGTTTTAGCAGCAGTAGGCTTTATGGTGTTCAGATTGTGGATTGTATTATTTTCCATTATCCCATCATTTCTGGTCGACGACCAGTTTCCGTTTAACTTTTTCACAAATGGATAACTATGACTTGTGAGTGACATATCTAGCTAGTTGACCATTAACTTCACTTAATTCCCTTTACAAGTCATTTCTGAAAGATTGCTAAGAAGTTGTTGCTTGATGATTATCTAGGTTTAAGATATGATATTGTGAAATTGCAGCACCCAATCTTGAAATATTGTTTTATTTTACTTTATTATTTTTTTATTCTTGGTGTGTAAATGCATGTGTATTTTGTGGCCCCTGTTCTGTGAATACTAAATTGTGTTATGTTATTGATTGCTGCAGAGAGGGGGCCTCGTGTATCTCGAAGCACAGGACAGGTTAGTTATAGTGATATAATTATGGGAGCTGTTATTGCCAAAGAGAGTGCTTTCCAGTTGTTTATTTTGTACTAAAATATGCTTTACTTTCTGCTTGACCTCTAAAGGTTACAAACTTGACCTTGCAGGATATACTGTTCTGCTCTGGTTTCCAGGATCACCCTGAACCGTCAGGTATGTTCTGATCTTCTATGAGATTCACTTCTTTATAGATTGTTCCTTTGGGTTGATGGCTCGCATAGTAGAAGAAAGGGTCAGAATTGGGCCACTTGTACATCCCAATGTTGACACTTGCATTCGACCAAAAAGGTCGAGTGTAAAGAATCAAATCTTTTGTCTTGGTTGGGAAGTGTACAATTAGTATTGATTCTCTTAATATGGTTTTTGCTTAACTGAAATATTTTTTGTGGAGCGTTGCTAAATCATTTGAGTACAAGCCTCCGTTAATCTGCTTGTAGGTGTTAGGAAAATGCCTTTTCGGGATTTTAATACCAACTAACAAATGGTAAATATTATTTTCTTCCAGTTTTCTGGTCGCTATTCTCGCCTAGCCGAAATGGGATGAATACACCTGTTGAATCCTCCCTGTCACTTTCATTCAGGTGAGTACATGAGCAACTTTTCATTTACATCTCCATGAAATCCAGATCTATTACACAATCGTGGAAGATCCCTATATGTCTGATTTTTTTGATTTGTACCACCACTCCAGTACACATTGCTTGTCCTACCGTTTTTACATGTATAATCTGATTTTATTTGTACTTTATATTCTTTTAATTCCCTAATTTTCTTATGTTATTCATGTTTGATTGTAGCAGTTCAATTGCACACCCTCCTATGGGAGTGCCGCATTCAGGAGGATTCGGGCTCTCCCCGTTGCAGCCGTGTAGTTTAGATGGGCCGTTACTGGCGATGTCGACCCCCCTCCAGCAGGGTCATTATCTCTGAGTGACTCAATTTTACTTATTTTCTTCCTTTTATTCAATAAGGAAGGGGCCATAGCCGTAGAGATGTAATTGTTTCATTTGTTTTCCTATTTCTTCCCCAACAACAAAGGCACTGGATTGGGTTTCACAGCTAGTTAACTCCTCCGCAGCGATTTGTGAATATTAATCTGAAGCTGCTAATCAAAGAGTATATGCATCCGTGACTCTTTTTTGCCTTCTCTTTGAGTTATTATTGTTTTTGGAAATCAGTAAAAGGATTTTTGTTATTCAAATTCGATTCTAAGGTTCTCCCTTCATTCAACTAAGAGTGTGTTCATTCCAATCTATTCAATTTGCTTTTAGTTCAATTTACTTTAGTTATGCAACTCGCGTATGTGGGGGGAAAATCATGTTGAATTTACTTAATGTAAGCTGAATGAAAAAGTTTAATCGATGAATCGAATTGAATATCTTATAAGAACAACGAAGTATTATATTAGGCCTAAATAGTACTCCTATGTTCAAATTCTAGTGAAATTCTCAAAATACCCTCATCCCTCCTTTCATGTGATTCACTTAAACACTCAGCATTTTTTTTTGGAAAAATTCCACTTTGGTTACCTGAGGTATTGCATAATCTTTTTTTGATGACCTATATTTTGCATATTTCCACTTTGGTTACCTCTAATTATAGGATTATTTTCACTTAACTAATTTCCGTTACCTCTGTTAAATTCTCCGTTAGTGGGCTGACGTGTCAGCTAATTTTTTAATTGTTATATATACAGCGCTGTTGAAAGACCATGATGCCCCCCACTTAAGTGATGCCTTGTTTTTATAACAAGTGTATGGCTGGGATTGATTTTTGACCAATCCAACAGCCAAGATGAATGCAACGGCTATGTAAATCAAGGGATCTGATTAAATCCCCTCTCAAATCCAACGACCATGATTTAAGATGGGTGCTTTTGATTTGACTAGAGGGAAACGGCTATTTTCCCTC
>BSSO01000593.1:0-31050 GCA_030267885.1 Mesembryanthemum crystallinum
TCACTTCACTTCAATTATGCAACTTGACCTTTCTCTCACGTATTTCCATTGATTATGTTTCGCATTGAAAACTCCATTTTGGTTCCAATTGAAACTCTGCTCCCGAACACTGGCAAAATGGTTTACTTGCTTAGAATAATTTTATTTAATTAGATTCAATTAAAATGAACATGGCCTGAATTGCTTTATTTTACATATACATAATGTACACACCTTAAATAAATCTTTCTATGTCAACATTTACCACTTTTTATCAAATTGCATACATCATCCAATTTACAAAAATCCAAGCACATCCAATTTGGTTAATCAACCTACATCAGAATTAATAACATATTACAATACTCAAGTGTTGCTAATCAGCTTCCTGCTCATTACTTGGACCTAACTCTTTGATCATCAGCATAATACTAGTACTCACTAATTTTATTTTATTTTTTTATTTTCTAAAAAACTTAACATAATACTAATACCAGTTCTTACAATGGATATATGTACTATAAATCCTGACTTAGATTTTGATGGGATAGGTGCAAGAGAAAAAATCTAATGCTACTTATGATGTCACGAGCCATTTCTTGAACTGATCATATTTTAAGCAAATAAAAAGGTGAAGTGAAGATAGAAAAGCAAAAAGAAGTAAGGCACACCAGGCATGTTGAGCCCAGTCACTGTACGACCAAGCCAAAAAATATTAGGATAGACCATGATTCTACCACCTCACCTGAACCATATCTTATGCACAGATCAGAAAATCCATGACATCCAATTATTTAAGCACCCCATATAATTAATAATTTAATTAATTAAATCAATTAAAATTAATTTAATTAATTAATACTCTTAGGCTATATATCATGCCCTCCTGTTTGGAGTGGAGGGAACAATAAACAGGCCCCCAATCAAGATTATCCCTCCTATTGGGTCGTCCCTTTTTGTAGCACTAACATTACATTGCCCACATTCTCCATTTTTATTATGAGTGAGATGTAAAGCTAAGGAATCCTCCTCCTTAAGCACACGCCTAGTATTATAATGGTACATTAGTATGGATTTAATCATGCTTCGTGTATTTTATTAGTATCTTGTTTTGATTTATAATCTTAATTGAAATCTTTTCAGCTAAAATATAGAATTAATTAACAAGTTATTTTATGAGTAAGTCACTTTAATTATGTAAGTATCCATCCCGTTATGCTTGTATTTGCCCATGCCCGTGCAATATGACACCTATGCATGGGATGGGTGGTGTGGGTTGTGGATTAATCACTACTACTTGCTTAAAGTTGGAACCTTGATGTTTTTTTAAATGCAAGCTCAAAGTTTGAGTAGCTTACCCACCAGGCAGAGAATATTCATGATTCTCTATATTGAGGCATATGTTAAGTTTGTGACATTATTGATTACAAAGAGAGAGAGGCTAATTAAGGGGCCATTTGTATATTATTGTATGTATCATGAACTTGGATAAATGCATGAATATAAGGAAATTATGCGTGAAAAACGTATGTATGGATTGTGTTTTCATCTAGTAATCAGATTTATTGTTCCACTGTCTTAGCTAGGAGGAGTTAAAGCGAGGAGAAATTTTCATACTTTTGCTTCTTCCCATTGCTTTCTACCTCAAATTGTGCCCATAAAACCGTTGTTCAGTGATATTCATTCGACTAGTCAAACCTAAGCCTCAATATGGTCCACTAACTTTAATATGTTGAGTTTGAAGTGACACACTCACACACTTGTTAATCAATTACTCCAAATTACACATTGCTCGACCTAACATGATTCACTTATAGAAGACTCGAACCCTTCATATAAAAGTTTCGAGAAACAGGACAAATATTAGTAATCTGATTTTCAAAATTCTAAATACTAAAGTGTAGAAACCGAATGATGATGTTATTTTGAAAATATAAGATATAAATTAAATTTCAAGAAAATAATAGCACTAATTAAAATCAGAACCAACATAATGCCTTGATTAAGCAGATTAGGTGAATGAAGATGTGACACAATGCGTGCTCCTATTGACTGACTATAAAAAAATTGAACAAGGGGAACAAAAAGGAAGAAAAAGACCATTGCTTTTGGAGCGGCCACACTAGGCTAATTAATTAATTAAGAAAATATAAGATGAGAAATAATAAGTATGGTGGGGACATATTAAACACAAAAGAACCGTGAAGCCAAGCCATTTGGTTGTGGATTCTCCAACAAAAACATCCACGCTTGTAAAGTAAAATATACACCCAACACCAACAGCAACCAACTACTAAAACACTTAATGCCCTTTATTATTACTGTTAATTCACAAGCCGCACTAAAATAGACAAATAAAATTGCAAACATTAATTTACATTTAACTAGAAGTGGTTAAGTTTCTCTAGTTAAAAACTTTGAGACGTCTTTGCTTTCTTTAACTATTCTACTTACCTTCCAAAGGTTGTAGTGAATTATGGATGGTAAAAAAAAGTGACCAGTGGGTGTTGAAGTTCCAAAATTCAGTATATCTCATCTCACAAAAATTATTAGATTTCTCCATTAATTAAAGAGGATTCTACTGTTCGAATTCAAGAGTAAAATGATATGAGTACCATAAAAATAACAATCAATAATATTGGGAGACCATGCGAATAACTTTGAAAAAAAATGCTTTTCACCATGAAATAATATTGCGAGTATATATATATTATAAGAGTATTGCATTAAAAAAAAAAATTCTAAATCATTTTATTGATTCCCCCTCTTTAAAAATTCCCCCACAAATAAACCAAACACTATAGAACTCTACATGAGAGGTTACAACTTACAAACTTTCTCTGTCTCTGATCTCGTGCTTCACACTAGCTTGTTTATTTGACATTTCACCCACTTCCTTAGACTTTTATCCCACTTTGGTTTATAATAATAATGCTCCTCAATTTTTATTTTTTTTTAAATTCATTACTTAATCAAATGAGAAAGCCCCATAAGCAATTGTCAAAACGGCTCTGTATGACTCTATCTCCATGATATGTGGCCTTTATTTAGGGGGATTGTTTGGGGATTAGTTTAGTAGCTCGAGGATTTATATTTAGAAATAATAATATAATTGTATTTTTGGTGGAGTTGGTAATTAATTACGCCCTTTGTCAAAATTTCATCATCAAACACGTGTGATAGTTACATTCTATGATATCAAAATGTTTATAATCTTTTATAATTCTTTAGTTTTATTTTTGTTTTAATTTGGAGATATGGGGGGTGGGATTTCGGCTTATTAATTATGAGAGGTATGCATTGAAACAATTATTTGGTTTTCCTTATGATGAGGTTGCAAAGTTTTGACGTGAAGCTAAGGGTAATATTTAGTAAATTTAGATTTTCGTGATACAAATAGGCTTGGAGCATCATTCAAATTGGTGGTTGCACGTTTTACTTGGATGACAAGAAAAAGGGAAATGGAATCTTTCATCATAGTTCTATGTGTAGTTTTGAAGGTAAAGCTTTGGTTGTGCCTTGTTATTAGATCCACGTATAATTGATTGAGATTTCTTTCTGCTTGTGTTAAATCGTAACTCATACATATTACTATACTCCGTAGATCTAGAATATATATACGACGGTCTACTTATTACTTCAAACTCTTATTTACAAGTAATCACCAATATTCAGATAATCCTAGTCGTAAATATGATACGATTACCAATTTTACTAAGTTGATTTGAACATATTTCATGTATTTTTTTTTTCCAGTGTGTTGTTGTTTATCTAGAATTTTACTTTGGCTAACTTGTGATTTTATTTATTTATGTTTGAAACTTTACTTGGATGTATGTAAATTTTGTTTATCGAGCCCTAAGTTATTAGGCATTCTTGGGGATACTATTGAAGAAACAAATTTTTATCTAATTAAACATTTAATAAAAAAAATATGCATATTTAGAGAAGTGTAGCGATATTGTTGGGTCTCTTGTCTCTCGTGCTTTGCTTGTAGTCGGCCATGACCCATGAGTGAGCATTTGGTAGCAAATAAGCATAATCACAACATAAGTGCAGAAACCGTGGTATATATCTCGATAATTTAAAATATAGTACTCCTCAATTTTGCGGCAATTGGCTCACAAATTCACAATCCCCTCAGCTCCCTTCAGATTTTGACCTAGACAAAAAATTCATGATTAAAACTACCTAAACAAAGTCAATTAACTCAGCCTAAATGACAACAAATAAAGCACATACACAACCTCAAAACATGTGTTAAGTAGTCAACTTTGTATACATGTGTGATGTGTTTGTCCGCGTTCCATAGTGCCCTCTCTCTCAAGCGTGCATGCTAATTTTTAAAAATTTTAGTAGCATTTTTTTCCTAAGTCGCATTTGTGAAGTGTTATTAACAGTATAGAGTATCATTGTAATTAGGAAGAATTGTTGGAAGTCCCTCGTGAGAACAAAATCTCCCTCTATTTATTATTTTTCAAAAAAAAAAAAACGTCCTATAATACATTTTCGTCCTATTCCTCCACCCCTACCTTAACAATTATTGATCGAAGTTGAAAATGATACTTGCAAGCTAGTTAATAACTCCATTTATAAGCAAAAAGAGGGAAGAAATTCAAAGTTGATGACAGTAGCAAGCAACAATTGAATTTTTGGCGATCACATTCGTCCTTTAATTTGGATTAGTAAATTACCCAATCATGATTCTAGCATGGAAATTAAAGTATATATCGTGGAGCAGCAACAAAAACCAATTGAAGGCCAGCAGATATATGCTAAAATAAAAGCTAGTAGCCTTCTCGATGGCCAAATCCCACATTTGGTGGACTCGCTCTTTATGCCCATCCTTATAAATACAACCACTAACAATTTGACTTGTGAAGCACTCTCAAGTGTGATCAAGTGATCAATTTGGTCCTTCCACTACATATAAATAGCTTTGTGTCACTGTGCTGTGCCCCTTCATATATATATATATATGTGGGGAAAATATGTAGTAATAATTTTAAAATATATAATCCTTAAAAGAAGAAATAAAGGATATAATTTTTAACAAAGTGAATAGTGATTTCATTTATTTACATCTTACATTTTCTTACGATTAGGCCATGTTTATGATTTCAACAAATGTATACACGCGTATTTTTTGATGACAAATAATACATACACTAATAGGCTCTATTTGAACACGCAGTTTAACCTTAACTTCATAGTCATCTTGATGTGAAAGTTTACTAAGTTGATCTTAATGAAAAATACTTCATGTCATTTACAAGGGACAATTGAAGACCAAATAATATTATCTCAAACGATAGTTCAACAATGGTATAGCGCAACATAAATAATGAGCAGAGTTTTGTGCATCATATTCATGCACTTCAAGTCCAATTAACATCTGTATAAACTATGAAATGATGTATTTGAGCATAAAATAAATAGCTAATTGGACCATCACATACAGCTCAAACTTTTACGGGTGGTTGATGATTAATCAATTTGTATTGTAATTTTATTTTTTATTTGATGAAATCAATTTGTATTACTAATTAACAATCAAACGTACTTAGGTGTTCTCCATTTGTATAACTCACCAATTAAATTGGATGAGGACATAGTAACGTAAAAATTTATTTTAAAAAAATGGGGAAGCTTCTATTTGGCGGGCCCATAATGCAATATGCAAATGTACGTAGATGATAGATACCAAACTTAAAATTGGACGTTTGTGCATGCAAGGGTACATTAGATATGGATTACCATAAACACGGTATTGCTCCACTCTAATAACAGACATACATATATGCCACAGGTGTCACGTAAATCAATTGGCTTTAGTTAGTAAGTACTACTAGTATTTAGTAATATTTGATTATTAACAATTAAGTAGTGTATCTGTATGACGACATCGCATTTCTTACCTTTTCTTGTGCTTTTTTTTTTTTTCACGTTCATTATAAATTATAATATATAAAAGCACAACGTTGTAATGCTTGTCCAATTTTTTTGTCAAAAAAATGAAAGGGACGGGAGTATAAACAAGGTGCCAAATAAAACGAAAATGACTGGAGTGATAATTTGATGTATGATCACACCAGCTTCCATTATTCACCAATTAATGTTATATTATGTGTCAATATGGTAATGGAATGCTCCCAACTGCTCAAGGTGTGTTAACTTTTTCTTCACTTTTTTCCCCTTCTTCTTTTTTTTTCTCTATATTACTTAATTACGATAAATTATTGTTCCTTTTTATTTCGTGTTTTCTCTACATTTGATAAATATATTAAATTATTAATGCTCATCTAAAGTGGAACATTTGAGGGCACTGAGATGCACTAGTTAACGGCGACAGCAGTGTATTGGTGTGTTTAGTACTGTATAGCATCTCTGGTTCTTTTCATTCTAACGGGATTTTGTTTAGGTTGTAAATAGTTGAAGGAGAAAATAATGGGTTTGCACTTATGAGAAAACACCTTAAATTTGGGCACTATGTTGCCTTCACTTACCCCACTCAACCACTATCACAAAAGTCAACGTGTATATTGCTCATAGGAGGTTCTTGTTTATGGTTTCAGAAATCTTCCATAATATAACTAATTGGTTTTTTTTATATATATATATATATGTGGTTTTTTTATTGACCAGTGTTCTAGTTCTAGTTAGACACAACTTTGACCATTAATTTATTGGCAATAAATTTTAAAAATAATGTAAAACATAAGGGCTACACAAAAACCGGTTTACAAAAGTTCGAGTAACATTGTTTCATGTTATAAGTCACAATATATTTTTCAGCTGTTGTTATTGGTTTATAATATTCATGACAAAATAAAATATGTAATGGAGTCAATGAGGATTATTGTTTTGACATAATGGAGAGACAACAAAATTTGCTATTCATGGCTCTTAATGATGCGTTGACAATCTTTATGAGGAAAAAAAACATTAGTTGACCCAAGAGGTGTTGGCCCACTAGTAAACAAGCTTTGGTTTATACACCAGGTCACGGGTTCAAGTCTTCTGGGGAGCACCTATATGAATTTAAAATTCGTGAAATACCCGAGGCCGTGCATTAGAAGGTGCGCTTTAGCCACACCCAAGTTTCTTCTTGCATACACCAAAAAAAAAAAAAAAAAAAAACATTAGTTGTGTCTCTAATACTATCGATTTTAACTTTTAGTCGATTTGATTTTTTCCACATATGTAACATAACTTCTTTTGGCTGTAAGTCCTTCAATTCGAATGAGGATGAAATAGGTATATTTTTGAAGTTCCATAACATTTGTTTGGTTCTATTTCCAGACGCTTGATTTGTTGCAATGTGTATTTCTCTCTGTTGGAGTATTAATTTGCTGGTATAGTGATCTGACAGAATGTGCCATCATGTGCCAGGGGAGGATTAACGCAAGACAAATAGTAATTAAAGGCCATAACCAATTGCCATCAAATGTTGGTAAAATAGTGGCCGGAGAAAGACATATAGAGGGAAGGACAATGCAATAAAATATTGAAGCAAAATCTTGCAAATCCGACCACCAAAATCTTTCACTACAGTGCCACACTAGCTACGCTGCAGTCATCTACTGGCAATTAGGATTAGCTCATTACACTCTATTGTTTAGGATTAATTATTAAGAATTAATTAGTTGCAAGCACAGACCATGACCTCATGACTTTAGACAGATCCCCCGTGATTTACAATCTCTCCTCACCCACGCGCCTCCGATTATTATTATTATTCACGGCGTTGTTTCGCCCATAATTGGGAGAAATTGCAATGAAGCGGTTGAGACTGGAACGAGAATCAAATTACCTCAAAATAAATTATTTGAGAAGGTTAAATAATGGTGTGTTCATTCCAACTTTCAATTTTTTTTTATCCTTTCTAATGAAACCAACACAGTCTATGTGGCAATTAATACAAGTTATTTCATAAGTGAATCTTTAAAATATTCCATTTTTATACAACCATCGCATGGGATTATACAATTAGTATTACACTTCAAACAATCTAAAGAGTATCGGGTCAATTTAGCTTTGTTTAAGTTGATGTAGAGAAAAAAAAAAAAAATAGGTATAGCACGAATTAAGCGACTTATTTCCAATTAATTTGAGGGTGTAAATACTCCATAATAGTTACTCCAATAGTATAACACCAATTTGAATAGTACTACTGATTTGGTGTAAACCGATTATAAATATGAAAGTTCTAGAATACTCGTACAACTTTAATTTTGAGAGTTGCTATTAAATTGTGTAGTACTTCTTCATGGCATCATGAATTAATGTAGGAATTGGGAATACACATCTAATCAAGCAAGCATGTGAACAAAAAAAGAACAGGAACCCATGATAATTCGTAAATGGAGAGAAATTCATGTTCATCGGAGATAATGTCAAACACTCGGGCGATCGAAGCGGAACAACTTTCAAGCCTTCGAATTTGGTAGATTAGAAGAAGCAGCAATGGGGTGCCGCGTTGCAAAAAACAAAGAGTCAATGCTTAGGGAAACCAAAACCAAAAACCATGTAGCTTCGCCTAATTCAAAAGGTTCACACTAATTACATTTACGAGAAATATAGTGTTCCCTATTTTTGATTTTTTTTTTTTTTTTCCTGGTACGGATTAACAAACTTTTTAGTACGCGTCGGAGGGTGTGACGACATGGCCGGAACAGACGGGCACGCCACTGGCAGAGTGTGGAGGACAGAGAAAATAATATTAAAATAATAAAAGAAAGGGGCAACAAATGATGAGCGTGAAAAAACAACGAGGTCTCTTCTCGCCGTATCTGCGTCGGGATCTTTCTTCAGTAGTTCCAGCCAGGTTCAGAGTTCTAGCAACAAACACCAACGGAAGTGGCGCATGCATTTCGCGCACGCTTCCTCTCCTTTCTCCAATACATATAGACATATAGTAGTATTACATACAAATAGATTGATAGATTTGTTTGTTTTTGTTTTGTTTTCTTATGACTTGTTTGGTACGACTTAAATCGAGTATTTGATGGGAGTCAAACTATTGTTTATTTTTTTTAAAAAAAAAAAGAAGAAAAGAAAAAGAAATCAGCTTATCAGTCACTCTATAGTCTATTTCTGATCTCAACCCATGCAGGAGCAATACTGCACGCGAGCGACGTGTGACGGCTTTCCCCAAAAAGTCACTGTTGGGATTTCATGGATCGCTGCCACGTGTCCTGGATCGGCCCACCCGTAGCGGCTTATGCGGGGCTAACTCGAACTCCAGCTGCGCTGCGCCGTAGGAGTAGCTGATACGGTGCTCAGTCTTACTGTATGGCTGGCGTGTGCAACTTTTGAAGTGGTCTTGGATTGGTTTTGTTTATGCTCGATTTCGATTGGGCCAACCCAACCCAACTCTCCCGTTTATCTTCCCCTCGTTGCTTGCTGGTCCAATTTTTCTTTATCTTTTCTGTTACTGTCATTTTCCCCCCACTAGTGAATAATCCGTCTAGCTAAAGCGTCGCTAGGCCTAATTTCTACACTTTTTAGTTTGTCTTTCGTAAATTTATGCTCCGCTTCTCCTCCTTCTTCACTTCCTTTTCCTGCTAGAGTTTTTAAGAAACTAAAATGGACCATAAATAATAAAAGTTTATATTTCTAACCCCATTTTTGATGTCTTAGAAACTCATCACATGAACAAGAAAAGTGAATGAGGAAGGAGAAAGAGATGAAAGATTTGTAAAATAGACACTCATCTTTCTAGAAATTAGGCCAAACGACACTACACTAAATTTAACCGCCACCGTTTTTTTCACCTAATAATTTTTGGACTAGTAAAAATTGCTCAATTCTTGGCTTATTATCCAAAAATTCATCTAGATCAGCAATATGCATGTTTAATACAATATTTTTAACAAGTTAACAACAGCTTGTTCAAATCAGTTCAACTTAGCTTTTTATTTTGAGATTTAATCATTATGCCGTTCTCATACTATGCATCAACTTCAATTCATTTCAGTTGGGTAAATTACTTATTCGATCACATCTCAGTATCTCATTATTTTTCATTTTAATTTCCATTTTCAGTGTAATTCAAATAAAAATAAAAATATACTCAAACTATATAAATGAACAAATTAAAACCTGACTCCTGAAGAAGGGCAATGGTAGCTAGTAGCTACTATATAGCCTACCACGCAATACGCATGCAAATTGCAATAGATAAAAGACAAAGGAATAGGTATCCATTTAAAGATACATACTCCATATTCTTGCCAGAGCAAAAGAGAGAAATACGTGAGGCCGGAAGACTTGAATTGGTAGTAAACGTGGGTGGGGGGAAATGGGAATGGGTCTGACTTTTTCACGCCATCTGCGCATCGGGTCAACCCTTCTCTTAATGATGCTCCCTCTTGCAGCTAGTACGTACACACTTCTCTGCAGCACTATATATATATATATATATATATATATGTACGTACTACTGTGCGCCATATTTACTACTACTGTAATACTGCTATATATTTAGGGTCATGGATGGGTGATACGGACCATCAACATTCAACACAAACATTTTCAGAAAAAGTGACCACTTACTTTCTGATATCTTGTGTCAATTTATGCAACCTCTGATCTGAACCTGTTTTATTTTAATTTGTTGCAAATTAATGATCAAACCCTTTTGTCATTTTCTGCTTGATTTATCCCTGCTGCTCTAGCAGGAGGAAGCCATACATTGGCCTTGTTTGGATACCAGCTTTTTGAGTCAGCTTGTTGCATTTTCAACTTGTTTGACTATTTGACAATCTAAAAATACAATAAAGCTTGTTTGGTATTTAACTTGTTAGCTGGCTTTTTGTACTCAAACAATCCAATTTGAAAAAGTTAGGGGAGGGTAGTTTTTTGCATTGGCTTGTTGAATTCCTCTTCTCAAAATGACCCTTTTACCCCAATGTTGGCAATAACTACACCCCAACCAATTTTACCCAAATTATATCTATGTCTTTATTTGTCATTTTACATATTACCAGCAACTTATAACCAGCTAACTTTACCAAACATCTTTTATAACCAGCCAATACCACCAGTTAGTCAAACCAGCTAATACAACAAGCTATCAACAACCAACTAATCGAACCAGCTAATACAACAAGCTATCAACAACCAACTATTCGAACCAGCTACCAGCCACCAGCTACCAGCTGATTGCCAAACAAGGCCATTATCACCCTTAGGGGCTCTTGTTGGAATAGGGGATAAATTAGGGGGTCCGGATACTTGAGGAAAACAAAGAATAAAATACAAGGGTGGAAGTGGTTTTGAATTAAGGGGGAGAAAAAAGGTTAAGGGATTAAGCCATTCACATTGGTAATTTGAAGGGTAGGAGTAGGGACTCTAAGGGTTTCAAAGTTTGTGCATGGTCAATTTACACCGTTTACTCTCACATAAATTCTAGATCAACTTTAATCAGTTTCGATAAACAGACGCAATGTGATGTTCATATCGTTGTTATTATTATGCATTCATTTCACTTTTTGCTCATTTAGTCCAATTACTCCTATATTTTCCTGTTCTCATTCATATTAAGATTAGTTTGGATTAGTTTAGTTCAGTCAAATACAGTTTACTTCAATTATACTCTAATTTATTGGAGTTTGTTGGAATGAACAAAATTGAAGTTGCATTTGAAAGAAGTTTAATCTAATGCTTATTATCATAAGAATAGATAATTCCACGATGTACATTCACTTATATAGCTCTAGTTACTGTACGAGAAGAATCCTCTGCCATGAGTTGAGATTCTTTACATCACTTATTTCAGGAGTACAACATAAAGAGTCCCTATAGGATTCCACAATTGTAGTTCTTGTTCATTTTCCAATCTTCATCTTCTTTTTCTGTTACATGTTGCTTGAACGGTTCAACAATCGTGTTATGGAATTTATTCTTCTTACATGTGCTTGTCAATTCACGTACCAAAATACCAAACTCTTTTTGACTTTGCTCACAAAAAATGCTAGAATATGCCACTGTTGAGTGTGAGAGATTGATGCTGCATTGCCTTTTCAATTTTAACTTTTTTTTTTTTTTTTTCCTTTTTACTAAAGTTAAGCATGCTAATTAAGAATCAGATAAACTTTAAAACAACACATCTCCCTTGCATTGACACTTCTTATTATACATTACAATATTGGTTTTCGGCTATATGTGCTTTGGCTTATTGCCCGCTATAATAAAGCTGATGATGTCAAAAACAGGGCTTCTTTCATTAATATGTATTGACACATTTGCTATTTAATCGGTCAGTTTAATGGATGGGGCACGATGATGGAGATGTTTTATGTTTATGTACTCTACAGTCTACACTATATATTGTCTTTTTTTTTTTTTTTTTTTCCACTCTTCTCATCCCATTTGACATGCTTGTATCATGTTTTTCCCTTTACATATCGCATCTTATATGATGGAATAATTGCTATGTTATTTAGGCTCAAACACAAAGATAAAGTGTATATGAATTACAGGGTCAAACTTGTTTATTTGATAAAACAATTATTTTTTGTGATCTAATTTGAAGTGTTCAAATGTCACGTAGTATTCTTGTATATAATAATCAACACACTTGTTGAAATAAAGACATTTAAAAGTTTATTGATAAAGACATTTGTAAAGCTTGTGCATGCGAAGGGAAAAAATAGAACTTTCTTTTTGCGAAAACAAGCTAACATAGATTAAAGTTTGCAGGTAGTGCTTACTCTATTTCAAAAAACATTATCCGTGGTGTGTTCGTTTTTTTTTTTTTTTTTTTTTTTTTTTTTGACATACTTCCTTTGATAACTAATGAGTACATATATTAACAACCACTACAAAGTATTTTTTAATTTCCGAAAAAGGAGATATTAACCTTCTAAAAGTTTTTCATTGTGCCAATGAGATCTTGACATTAGTTAAGATTGCCTCCTATATACATGATGTTTAGGCTCAATTACCCATTTTTATTGTATATAAATATATTGTATTAACCTTCATACCAACCAAAGAGGAATAAGTCTTCATTAAAATCAAAATTTCAATTTATCTACGCGTTTCAACCAAAATAAATGATGAGACGCAATCTAAAAAGTGGTCGTGGTCTCCATAGCTAACCGTTGGGCTAATGGGCTTCTGCTATAAACTGTTAACACGTGATTTGAGCCCAGAGCTAGTAGGTCCGGTTTATCAACTGTCCCATTTATCTTCCATTTCAAATTTTGTACCCGGCCCTGTAATTTCACCTATGTCAAATATGGGCCGCCAATAGCCAAACTGAGTTTTAGTTTTAGAGTTAGTAGCGCAAAACAGCCTCAACACAAAATGTGGCTTTGGCGGTGAATTCGGCGTCCGCTTCTCCAGATTTCAAATCAAAACCATCTACCACTGTCCCCGCCTCTTCTGCTCCATCACCCTGTCTCGAGAGATCAAGAGAGAGAAAATAGAGAGAGAATCCGATGGAAAACATAAACAATGATCCGATCAAAGTGTTCATCATCTCAGGTAATTCGCCTTTAAACCCTAATCGCTTCGATTATTCTTGTTAAATTTATTCTCGGTAGCTTCGATTGTTTCAATTGATCAAGAAAAACCCTAATTCACACTTCGTTGCAATTTGTTCAAGCTTTATGATAAAATGTTATATGTGAAAATTAGTGTTGAATCGTCTAGATTATCACTGGTCAATGCTTCTGGATTTGGCGGATATTTTCTGTGTTTGGAATCGAAATGCTTATTAGGTTGATTAGTGACAGAAGAATGGGATGCTGAATCCTTAAATTTTGAGCAGCTGATAAATTTGCGTATAGTTGATCAATACATGTTTGCAATTGTAGGCAGCAAGCTAAGAGCTAAGCAAAAAAACTCAACTGTATAGTTTGATGCCTTGGAAGTTGGAAACCCGAACCTGCGCCTACAATGGTCATTGATTTTATCATCTGAGGTGCGTAATATTTCATGCCTAAATTTTGGGTGATGAATACTGAATAAATTGCTTTAGAATCTGGTTTTTTGCCGAGATGTTTTACACAACGGTATATATAACAATGAAATCAAGTACCACTTAACTTCAACAGATAGTGGACAGGTAATTTGATGGAGTCTTGAGAAACAATTTGTTAGACCTGTTCGGTTTGTGTTTTCTTGGGGGCGAGGAGGGGGCAAAAAGAAAGGGAAAGGGAATGGTCAAATTAACATTGCGGACTGTCTCAAACCACTGCTCTTCAGTTTTTTTGTTTGATGACTGTCTCAAATATAGAGTATTTGCCTTTCTCTTCATTCCTTGATTACACCTCCTCTCCTGAGTTTTGATTATGTATGTTTCCCTTAGAAATCCTACGTTGATTCTTAAGGTCCATGTTAGGCATAAGGATGAGCACATTTTGACATTTGTTGGCCAAACTCACTCAGTAGTCAGTAGTGTTGCAATTATTTGACTATTAAGTGCCTCATTCCTACTCTTGGCTAAACTCACAACTTACAAATTTCAAGCATTCAATTTTGTCTCTTTTCCGTCCTTTTCTTTCTTTCTACATTATGAGTATGGTTGCTTATGAGAAAATTAATCAGTTGTGATATGATATAAAATTATCTGTTTTTTCTTTTCTATTTTTTAGGCATTAAGTGTGTTTTGGGACTCTCCCCCCCCCCCCTTCGAAACTGAGTTAGGCATATGCCAGTTATTTGGTATCAATCTCTGATAGCTTTTATCTCTTTAGGTTGAGATTAGTAATTGAGTTGTAATCTATGCATCATTTTGGCGTCCTTTTAACTTCTATCAGTTGATCCTAGGACTTGGTTACAAGCTTGTTCCTTTTGTATAACTCCACCTGTTGTTATTGCCCTAAATGATATTATATGCACTATCCCTTGCTCGTTCATTGCCTTGACAGCGTCGTAATTCCAATCTGGAAAACATCAAGTTCTCTGGAGAATTGTACACAGTAGAAGTAAAAGGTTTATTTGACAAGAGGAATATGAGCCTATCTCATCTAGAAAAGTACATTCACTAGTACATTTTTTTTTTTTTTTTTCCGGTAGTGGCCGAATTGCTCGTCCTTTATGCATAAATTAAATCTGTAGGACCTTCAACAATTTGAGTGATTCAAAATAAAAATTTAGGTCTGATCTGATTCAAAATTTATTGTAGCACCTGCCTGTGAACAACCATTTCTGATTAGACTAGCTGGTTCGTCCTGCTCTTTTCCTATAATGATCAGTAGTACTTTTACTATCCCACAATGAAAATCCCACGTTCACATCCTATTAGAAGCCACTTTACGGTTAAACCTACCAATAATCTTGCAATCATTATAAAATGTTGTTCACTTCCTACCTAATGCTTGCCAAACTGCTAATGTGGGGACATGTTCTTTTGCGCTCTTTATTAGCTACTTTGATAAATTTTGTTAATAACAATAGATGCTGGTCTCAATTTCTTTTCCCTTCACGCCAGGCAATGGGAAAGCAGTGGGGACTTGATAACCCAGCTTCATGAGGATAGCTTTCCGCTTTAGGGGATGTGCTTGTTTTTGCTGCATGCTTTCAGGTACTGGTATGGTCCCCCCTCCTCCCTCTCACAATATCTTTAGGCTCATCCGCCACGTGTTTTACGAGCTTTTTCCAATACAATCTAGGAGTTTTTAGTATATTGTATATTTGTATAGCGCTTTGCTCTTTTTATCATCTGAAGAACTAGACAACTAAAAAAATTTCTTATGGTCTTTACTGGCCAGCCACTATACCCATGACTGCCTTCATCTGCTTATGCCTGCAAAGCAAGTTGGTACTATATATGTTCTCACCTTCGATTGCCCAACATCCTATGACTTCTTGTTCAGGTTGTTATTGTCATTATGACTGCTATCGTTAACCTGTGTTTGTTGAAATTTGAACTGTTTGTGTTATTTGTTAGGAGTACAAAATAAAATGCTGAAACTCGAACTGTTAGTGTGGTAGTAGCCCTTCTTTGAATGGAAGGTGTTGTAGTGATGAGAGTAGTGGTGAGGCTGATGGCATAGCCTAGAACGGGGTTTTATTTTCTTTGACAATTTTGGAATATTGTTAGGAGTACAAAATAAAATGCTGAAACTCGAACTGTTAGTGTGGTAGTAGCCCTTCTTTGAATGGAAGGTGTTGTAGTGATGAGAGTAGTGGTGAGGCTGATGGCATAGCCTAGAACGGGGTTTTATTTTCTTTGATAATTTTGGAATATGAAACATATCTAAACCAATTTAGAGGAACTAAATCTTGAATATTGAGCATGAGGGAAGAAAAATGCAATATCTTCGACTATGATACAAGTTTTCTGATCCTTTCTCCTCCAAAACTACCTATTCTTATTTCTTACCACCTACTTTATTCATATTCTCATTCCTAAGGATCTATGCATCTCTGTATAGTCTATTTTCTTCTATTTCTCTGTGTTAATTTTAAAGCAAGTAATTTGTTCTATTTTCTTCCTATAATTTCTCCTCATCCCTCACAAATCTTATACATTTTTCTTTTTGTTTGGTCCTCACGATGTCATTTGGGTGGCCACAATTCATACTTGTAGTCATTAAATAGATCCTAACGTGTCATAGAACAATAGTAGGAAGTTCCCTTCTAGATTATATTTTGATAAATCTAAGAATCATTTTATTAAAATAGAAAAATTCCTAGAGTCAAAACAGCAAAGAGCTTGAAGTGTCATACACCTAAAGACAAGTTCCATAATTGTGGGTCCGCTATCCCGATCATGATTTTCCTACCCCCAAAAGGAAAGGTAGGCCCTTTGGGGTCGATTGTGGGCGAGCAGGGATTCGAACCCCGACACAGTGGTAGCCACATGCTCTAATCCTCTGAGCTACATGCCCCACCCTGTCTCCCTGGATCTGTTTCCGGGAGTATCATCTAAGAAAGGAACCTTCAATCTCCCCAGCCATTACGGGTTAAGAAGATGTGAAAGCGCGTCTCTCTATAAGAATGGTGCATTCCAAGGTGTGAAGGGGGAGGGAAGGGATGTCACAATTGGATTTCGTATGTATGCATGGTTTGAAGCTTAATAAAATTGAAAGTCGAGGCCCATAGCCTACTAACCCTACTAGCCAAGCTAGGAGACTTAAAGCCGAACTACACACTGCTTATGACAACTACGCTCAATAAAGAGCACCCTAACCAACACTAGAAACTCCAACAGAGAAGTGGTGAGCCATCAAAATAACATGCCAATGGCAATGCTTCTAACGCCTTGTAGAATATGTAGGACCTATTTTCATCTTTGCTCAATCTCAAGTCTGTAGAAGGTTTGTCCTTTTCAACTAAAATCTTGGTAATAGTCACTTCATAAGCAGTGGAGACTGCGAATTGAATCATTTTAGATGGATTCCTCTGAGGCCAAAAGGTTTCAACACAAACTATGCAAAAAAGATTATAGGTGATGATGATTAACAGCTATGGTTTATCGGAACTAATGCTGCATTGATAATTTGCAAGCCTCTGACCTAAACACTGTGGTACAAGTTAACCAGTTTTCCATGAGAAAATGGTGTTATCTTTGTAGCTTGTACCAATGGACAGCCAAGCAAACATTTATGCCGACAAATTAAAGATGAGTGTGGAAATTATAAGGAAAATAACGCTACTCTTATTTGTTTAGACTGAGAATTTCTGATTTTTGGGTTCCCAGGCATGGGCAGTTTATAGTTTCAAGGGAGCTGTCTATTCTTTAATCTCTCTTCTTAGTGGTTGTCCTATATAAGTACTTTATATTAACCCTTCTTAATTCTTATTGTATACTATACAATTATCAACAATTGATTATACTCAAGGTGGGTTGAATTTAAATTTCTGAAAGTTGGTCATTTCAAGACTGAAGTATGTCATCCCCTTTTGTTATTCACAAACCAGCTTGTGGTCTATGGAGATTGGAGACTAGTAGAAAGTTGGAAACAAAGACTAAACAGAGAATTCCCTACCAGAAAAAAAAAAAAATTATATATATATAAAAGATAACTTGTGATTGGCATAAGAATGTTTAGTGGTGTGTTTGAGCCCACAATTAACATGAGTACCATGGTCCTCTGTCTTCAAAGGTTGTCCATTGTGTTGTGGTATGTCAATTATGTCTGACCATTGGTGTGGGCAAATTTATGTACTGCTAGATATTTGCCAACCTACCCCTACTTTACAGTTTACACCCACCATATCCACCCCCAACCGAAAAACAAAGATAAGGAGTATTTTCCCCCGTTATAAGGTTACTGTGTTATGTTTAGGGGAAGTTGTCATGCTCTTGGTACCTACGTTTTAAAGATAGTGATGTATGTTGGGGCTTTTGCCCCTCATTGTTTACTTGAAATGATTGAATCCAATTTTCCTCATTTGAGGTCCAAGCGCAACATTTTTTTTAAGGTTAGGCGGAGTGAAATGTCCTAAATCTTGAAAAAATCTATTAATTTTCCTATCTACTTAAAACTCTTGCTGTTTTGAGTATGTGATCAATTTATTATGTGACACGGATCCCTCCTCCGAATTCGAAATCTCTAACAATATTTCCTATTGACTTACCAAAACTTTTCAAAAATATACAAGAAATCTTAGAAATAGCACATGTTGCTAGATAATTATGCTAGATTTCATTGCCAAATGGTGGTAAATGGTTAAGTTCTATCTAGGGGTGTAATTGAGTCGAACTGCCTCGTTGAGCCTTCGGACACAGCTTATTTCGATCCCATTCAGGTATAGTCTGATCACATCCAGGTTTGACCCTATATGCAACCTTATAACTCTAAGTCATTTTAAACCAATCTCTTGCAAACTTGATAACACCCAAAATGCAGAAATTTCCACACTAACAAACTTAAGTAAAGAAGTAGTAAACGAGAGGCGCGCAAAATCCCTGCTCTAAATTTTCTTTAAAGTGGAAGGTGGGGATATGACATTTATATATTGCATTCCCGAAGTTCCTCAATCCTCCCTGTTGAGTAACTGCAGGTTCCCCTTTTATGTTTTATCACCAATGAAAGGCTGAATGAAGCACCAAAACCTAAAGAGTCATAACCCAGACACACAGTCAAACAAAGGCCTGGCTGACAGTGTTTCGCATAAAGCAGGTAGAATTCCAGCCCCACTGACATTTTACATTTGCTGAGAGGGGAAAAATTAAAAATCTTCACAATTTACAAATGAAATCCTTCTTCCATAACTGTTTTTGTCCCATCTCCTCCTTTTTACCTCCCCAAAGGCAAGTCCTTTTTATTCTATTTTTTAATTCTCTACTATTTTTAACAAAATATTCTGCAGAGCATGACAAAAAAAAAAAATAAAAAAAAATAGAAAGGGTGATATAGGGACAAATGGTACTCAATAAAATAAAATATAGCAAAATTCTTCTCATTTTTGTTTTATTTTTGTGGTGGTGGGGGGAGGGGGGGTTGGAGGGGTTTATCAATGCAAACCCTTCCATCCTGAAATCTCTGTTGTCTATAGACCCTTGCTGTCATGAAAGACTAATAACACTATATAAAACAGCTAAATTTGTTCACCTCTGGCTCTTATCGAAGGACCCATCTTATTTTAGCAACTCTACTTATATTAATATTGCCAACAATTTTTCTTTTTCTCTGTTCTATTCTTTCTTTTTTTAATAAAACTAAATGTATGATGAAACCACACCCAAACAAACAAAAAAAGAAAAAAAAATGTTCTTTTTTTAAGGGCCTCTAAATTTCCCATTGAAAGGTATTGTCTAGCTTCCTTCTCTTGGGAGCAGGACTATTGTGAGTAGAGTTTGCACAGGACCCAGATGGAGTTGGTGTTGTTGATACATCATCACTCTTGTAGCTCAGGCAAGCAGCATCCAGCACCCCATTTGGGCTCTGAGGCACAGATGTTGAAGCTGAACCACTTGCACCCACTTTATCACAACCATTGTGACTGTTTAATGTCAAATCATGGATCAATTCTACACACTTGATCACTCTCTCCTGCAAAAACCATCACACAAACACTTAATCAAACTTTAAAAAACATGTATACAAGAACCAAAAAAGTAGCAAAATCATCAAATGCTATGCACTTTCTTTGATGGGATTTTGAGGACTGTTTGAATAAGTTGCTTTTACCTTTTGTACATGCTCACTGTTGAGGAAAGACAATGCTTTGTCAGGGTGTTCTGTTGTTTGGGTTTGCTCTGTTACAGAGATTGCTACTGCTGCTGCAATCTCTGATGGCTTGAATTCCAAGAAGTCAATTCCTGCATTGAATTATTTCACCCAATCAAATACAAAACCACCAATGACCAAACCCCCCCTACTTTCCCATTTCTCCTCTCTTTACCAACTACCCCATAGTGAAGAGTTTAATTACTACTAATAATAGTTAAAAAGAAGGGAAGATATGAGCAAATTTTTATACCTTTAATTGCACTTAAGATGAGTTGGATGGATTGGAAGATGAAACATCTTGGTAGCATTGTATTTTGATCCCCATTGGCAATGGCATTGCTTATTTTGTCAAGGAAGTAGTCTATGAAGGAAAATGGTGTCACTGATTGCATTCTCCACTTCAAGGTGCTCAAAACTAAGAGCTCCATTCTTTGGATGGCTTTGGCCTCAAACACATACTTTGCTTCACCAACCTGCACATTTTCCTTCTACTCATTAGTACACACACAAGATACAATCACATCTTAGATCTTCAACATTTAATTTATTTAATACTAAACTCACTTGTAAATCAAGTGAGAGGGGAACATCAGTTT
Organism: Mesembryanthemum crystallinum; assembly: GCA_030267885.1. Lineage (NCBI taxonomy): Eukaryota > Viridiplantae > Streptophyta > Magnoliopsida > Caryophyllales > Aizoaceae > Mesembryanthemum > Mesembryanthemum crystallinum. The sequence continues at coordinate 20,714 of BSSO01000593.1, forward strand.
CTTCCATTTTGGCTGCCAGAGATAGACAGGCAACAGCCAGCAATTGCATCATCCAAGCTTTGCCCTTCTGCATCATTAAGAATTTATTAGTATTGATTTGATCAAATCCACAAAAGAGAGACTTCTTCATTGTTAATTAACGATCTATCTCATAAATGTGCATTCGATTGTTACAAATTAAGTACTTACAGGTAAATCGTAGGCCGAAAGGAAGCGATCCATGTAGCTTATGGATAGGTAGAGACAGAGAGGCCCAAAATTGTAGTGAGATTGAACCTGTGTAAGTGACAACCACACTGTTACTTAGTATTCTTGATCAATAAACAAAATGAGGGGGAAAAAACATAAACATTAGACCCAATAATGGCAAAAGAACATCTAAATGTTGTTCGTCATTGAAACGTGATTGGAGAACAGAATCAAGGGAAGGTAGAAAATGCAAATCACATTTCACCAGAGAAAATGTGGTGGTCATACAAATAATCCGATGTAAGTTTTGTCGAACACTTCTAAACTACCTACCAATAAAAACATCATTTATAGACTTATGTGCACACATAAACCCCAGAAAACCCATCATCGCCAAAACCAAATACAGAGATGAAGAGTAAACAATAAAAGTTTTTTTTTTTTTTTTTTTTTTTTTTCTTTTGTTTTGGATTGAAGAAACCCTATCTTCCCTTACCCCCATCCAACAAAAAAAAGGAAATAGAAATGAAGATGAAGCAATTTTGATGGACCATTGAAAATGAGAACAAAGCCACAAATCAAAGGAAAAGAAAAAGAAAAAAAGAAAAAGGACAGACCTTTTCAATCCAATCAATGGCCTCTTTTCTAGCCCCCAAATCCAAATCCCCAGTCCTTAATCTGTGCAAGTAATCAAGAGCAGGCAAATGTTGGTTTTCCTTATCAAACATGGCACCCAAACACTCCTCACTCTGAATCTGCATTGGCACAAACCCAGAAAATGAAAATCCCATCCCCATCATCATCCTATTGTTGTTGTTGTTGATGTTGTTGTGGTCTTGATTTAAGTTTGTTTGTTGATCTCTAGATTGCCAGTTACAAATCTCATCAAAATCACCAACACCACCAACATCACCCCCATAATTATCAACCTCATCAAAAATGCTTGTATCTTCCTCTGCGCACAAAAGGCTTGACACTGCGTAATCAAAACTTGGTGCCATTTCCAAAACACTCTCTCTCACTTTAAAATCAAAAGAATCGCCTGTTTCATATACTCAAAAGAGACAAAATTTACCAGTTTTTTTGTTCAAGATTTATAATTTCATAGATGGAAAGAAGTGATTTTTGATTGCAAAAAAGGGGAAAAATGAAGTAACAAAAAGAATGAAAAAATGGGGTAGTCTCAACTCTGGAGCAGTATATTACAGGGTAGAGGCGGTTTCTCAGTGTTTGGTTGAGAGACTGCTCAAAAGAGTGGGGGATTTTGTAGGAAGAGAAATGCCTCTAGGGCACTGTGTAGAGGGCGATAGGAAGAGAGGAGAGAGAAATTGGGGGGTGAGAGAGAGAGTGTACAGACATACAAGAAATGGGGGGTGTGTGAGAGAGAGAGAGAGAGAAAAGGTGCAAATGGGGGGTGCAAATGTGCAATTACACGTACACTACTTGTTTTGTGTATGATATACTCCATTTTTAAGTATTTCTCAAACGACACCTATGGAAAGAAAAAAAGAAAAGAAAAGAAGGTATTTTTGAAACGACATGATTTGTTTTTACTTGTGATTTTACAGTTTTAACCGTGGGCGGTTAATTTCCACGTTTTTGGGTTTCAATTTTGGAAGTGGTATTTTGACTATTGCGTAATATTGTCCAAGTTGCCTTATTTGTTTTGCTGATTCTTCTCGTCTGGGTCAGATGGAATTACCATACAAATGGCATATGATAACTTCCAAAAATGAGGTAAAAGATGTGTACGTATCATTAGTGTACCATCGAATTGAGACTGAATGTAAAAATTTGAATCCGTAGAACCAAGTTTGTGTCTCAAAGCAATCATTATTATATCACATAGTAACTTGATTCAAATTGGCATGATTAGTTGCTAAAATTGGGAAGTATGTAAATTATTATAATTATTTTGAAAAGTCGTTATAGTCGTTATGTAGGTGGATAAAAATTAAGAAAATACCTCAAAGGTATAATCAGATGAAAAGTTATTCTTCATTCATGCTGCTCGAGCTCGATGATCACTTCTACACCTTAGATTGTTTTAGTTAAATCTTGTGACATCTATTTATTGAGGTGTTCAAATCGGTTAAGCATCCTTGAAGTAATTACTATGATACCTAACGTCGATAGTTGAAAGATATTCTATGGAGAAAAATCATCTTTTTCAAAGCTAACGCTCAAAGAATCCTAAACATACCAGTGACGAACAAATCCTATGAATGTAATTGTTTGGATATATGAAAGGTAAATAATCGGCCTTGTGGAGATATATAATTTTAATTGTATTGTGTAGTTTGCTAGAATAGGCAAGTATGTAAATTATTATAATTGTTTTGAAGGGTCGTTACTGTGGTTACTCATATCATGTTAAACGATATAATTAGATCAAAAATGCTTAATTTAAGCAATGTTAAAAAAAAAAAATTATCACATAGTCTGTTCGGATTCGATGATCTACCAACCTACAAAAAAAGACTATACTTTTTTTTTTTTTTGATCCAAGGGAGGCACAAAGGCCAGTACAATAAATTACATACAACAGGGGGGGAATCGAACCTGGGACCTAATGTACCCAGGACCTCAGTCTTAACCACCATACTTTAGAATGTCTTAGTTCTACTTAATGATCTCTATCTTATAGAGGTGTTCAAGTTGATTGAGCGTCTATTTGAATTAATTATTGAAATATATAAAGTCGTGAGTAGGAAGATATTACGTAGAAAAAGATTTGTTTTGCAAAATCTAACGCTCAAAGGATTCTAAACATACCGGTGAAAAACAAATCCTACGAACGTATTTGTTCTGATATGTTTGAAAGGTAAAGAATTGGCCATGTAGAAATATGTAACTTTCATCGCATGGTAAAAACGGAGGCAGTAGGATGAAAAAGTGACAAATCTGGAAGGCATTTGGCATTTTCCACCTCCCATGCTAGTGTACACTCACTCATCAATTGGCAGCGAAGATTGCAACGGTTCGGATCCGAGCGCAGCAAATATATACCAGTACTAGTACTAGTACTACTATTTTAGTAACCAATGTTTGCTCTTTCGTATTATTTGAGTATTTTTTTTTTTCAGAATATGGTAGGAGTATTAAGATTCTTCTTCTTCTCCCTTTAATTTTTATCTTTTAAGTGTTTGTATCTAGAAAACCATCGTTATGTGAGGTCTTATTCAGTTAGTTTTATGTGATTTTAGCATCCTGCCAGTATTTTATAAATACTATTTTTCAAGTTAAATTAGAAATTGTCTTATATTGAAGTTTTTCTTCAGGTATTATTATTTGAACAACTCATTCCTATTGTATTTAGCCGGTTCATTTTGTATTGCTATTTATTTTTTTTTACTTATATTCAGTTTAAAATACTCCTTTCTGATTACTTTTCGAATTTATAATTTTTTTCCCTACATATTATTATTTATTCATTTGGATTGAGTTAAGTTATCCATGTTTACTTAATGGTAACTAGTTGAACAAGAACACCATTTAGGGATGTTTTTTTTTTTTTTTTTTTTTGAACCAACACTAAGTAGAAAGGTAATCAAGGGTTGCAAAAGTGTTGGTGATTATTTTCTTCATTCTCCTCAACTTAAATTTTTGCTGATTATTTTTCTTTTTTTTTCTATTTCTATAGATTCAACAGAAATTAGCAAATTCTACTCAAAATCAATAAATAAACATTAACAGTATTAGAAGAATAAACAAAAATCAGCTGAATCAACCAAAATCAACAAAGTTCCAAAACAAAATAAAAAAAATAACAAATCAAAATAATCACATCACATGAAGAGAATGAAACTTTAGAGACGTACATTCATTGCGTGAAAATAATAATCATTACTTGTTATTAGTGGTTTATACTTATTATCCAAAAAAAAAAATAGTTATTCTTCTTTAAAATTATCAGTAGTCACTTACCAGTTACCCTTGTAGTTACAGAACTAATATAGTGGGATCTTATCAAGCATTTTTTTTTTTTTTAGTGGATTGTATTATATTTTGGACAAAATACAAATTCAATTTTGAAGGTTAATATCTTGCAATAACTAATTAGAACCAAATAAATATAAATATACTCATTTATCATTGATCGAGTCACCGTGGAATCCTCAATGATTCTAGATCCATACTAGATGTTAGCAAGAGAGAGCAAAAAGTCACCACCAAATTCCACTTTGGTCATAATCTAATCTCCATATAAGAGTATAAAAAAAAAAAAAACAAGGGATGAAGATAAGGTAAATTAAAGAAGCATTGTTGAATGTTGAGTCAAGTAAATCTGAAGTCACTGGTGTAAATGTAATTAAGGAGTCAAAAAAGGTTAGAAATGGCAGCCAATACTAGACAAATTAGAGTCATGATTATACTAGCTATAGTAAGCAAGCAAGATTAGTTACAACATGGAGATAGGCATAGCATATAGTAGAACGGTCCAAGATGCTTACTATGTAATGTAATGTTTAATGTAATAGACTAATAGTATTTCTCAGTCAAAACGAAACCCTGTTGGGTTTCTAAAAGCTGCTTCACTAATTTCTTTTGGAGTTACGCTAGTAATCGGTGCCCGGCCACGCCTATTTTGGTGTTGCCAGCAGGTTCAGGTTCCGTTTATACTCTTTTTATAACCAACCTTGCGGTTTCACTCACCACAACACCAAAATAAAGGGAAGATGTCATTACTAGTAGTATGTTAGTACTAGCAATTATTCTTTGAGATTTTTTTATTTTTTTATTTTTTGGAATTGGATCATCTCTAGTTGTGGACCGGTCCATTACTATTCAGTTTAACTGTACAATATTTGGGGCGATTCCCTTTCTACTTTGTCAGTTTACCTGGGTAGTAATTGACTTTTTTTCGAAATTGGCTTAAATTTCCTTGAGTATCGAATTCTGATTTACAACAGAGGAGGGGGAAATCAGACTTGATATCTAATATGTACCAAATACTTCCATCTAAATATTAGGCCAAAAACTCAGTGGCAATTAGAGCTTCGATTTTAAGGAAGAAAAAAAAAAAAAAGCATATACCACAAAATATAGCTATGAATCTAACATAGATGAATGAAAATATGTAGTTTTGCTTGATGCACATAGAAACTTTTTACTAGTTTAGTACTCCCTAATTGTTAAAGTTAATAAAGAAAAAGCCTATGTTTTAAATTTGATGCGACAATAATGATATCTAATTTAGAATTCCCCCCATCAAACCAACCTAAAAACTTGCATCATGGTGGTCCAAGAGAGACACTTGAAGAAAGCATGCATCTGTATTACTATTAGCTATCTCCTTGCATGACGATCGTACATTAAAAATAAAACACACAATACGTGTCCTAGAGTTATAGGCTATTATATCTATACTATACTTGTAATACGTTGCCAACACCATATGCTAAACCAGCTGTATACTTATGTATGCTCAAGTAATACGTGAAACATCGTATTTTTTTAAACACAACATAGATAAGATAGAAACCTTAATCAAAATCCTCAATGCTCCAAATTTATTAATTTACTAATAGGAGGAATTTATCAATAAAAGTTTGAACTATACTTTAAAAAAAAAAATACAGTAAAAAAGAGTGAAAGGAAATGTCACCTCAGATGAAATGGGCTTCATTCACATTGCTCTTTAATTTGGTCAAGTCAAATCTTCAAATCAAATGATGAAATCAGAAAATCTGAAATGGCAATGGCAATAAGCTGTGAAAATATATTTGCATGAAGAAAGGATTCTGTACCTTGACAAAGAGAATCCCAACAAGAGGTGTCCCTTTTACCTTTTCAAGCTTTTTTGGTAATCTCTTTTCAGGGTTCAAATCTAAAAAGTACAATTTCTCTCCCTAATATTCAGTAATGACTGATTCCATTATGAAAGTTATTGTGGCTTATCTGAATATGAGCGCACCAACCCTAGCTCCCTAATCATATGAAAATGAAACATTTTTACCCAATGTGGTAAGTTTGTTGATGCATATGCATATATGGCCAAATCTCAAATGTACATTTTGAACTGGTGATGATCATGCATGGCCCATAGCTAGGTGATGATGTTATGATAGAATGATGCAATAACACCACTTATTATGTGAAATCTGCAATAACACATCTCCTAATCGACCAAACCAAAACCTAGGTTTGACTGTTTTGAAATTTCATCTATGTCAAAGAGAGGGCTTACTTGCTACTTTAAAAAATATGTGATCTACAATAATTATTAGGATTTTTTATGGTGTACCCCTGTTGTTTACACGTTTTTCCGGCGCATAACATGAATTTGTATGTCTTTACGATGTACCTCTGAACTTTTGGAAACACACACAACGCATGCAAAATTCTTGAAATATGTGGGCTTATATAGAGAAAAAAAGTAGTCATTGGCTACCAAATGACCGTTGAGGATCGGGAAAATTATAGGGGCAAAATAGTCCTTACAACCCCATAAATCATAAACTAATGTTCAACTAACCACCGTCACCATTTTGCATGTACTGTGTGTGTTTTCAAAAGTTCAGGGATGCAATGTAAAAACATTGAATTTCATAGTATGCGCCGAAGAAACCTGTAAACTACAGGGGTACACCATAAAAAATCCCATAATTATTTATGGATGGTGCGAGAGCATATGAAAACTGTGGATGAATTTTTATTATGATACTGAATTGATAGTCATATAATTCATGAGTTGATCTTCATAAAATAGTTGGACCTGTTTTTTTGGTTAGTAAAAAGATAACAATGAAAGGTTAAGGAGCCATACAAGTCCTAGGGATAGCAACTCCCTGGATGTCCACTCTCATGGCATCAATACAAGAGTTCTTGACAATAATAGGAGTATTACAGAACACAATGTTCATAAAAAATGTCTCTGCCCATAGTTGGACCTTCTGATGTAGTGAGGCATACACATTTACACACATGATATTAACAAAATTTCAGTCTGCTTCATTGTTATCATTAATCATCATTGCTCAGCAGCTCTCAATTAGCATTATAGTAGGGGGAAATTTGAAGTCTTGGTTAAGTATCTTGCCTTAAATATCTTTCAACTAGCCCAATGTGAGGGGAAATAAACAGTAATACTATTAATGATTAACAATAAATTATTCAAATAATTGGAATATACCATGTCTACAGAGCATTTTTCAGTAAACTGAATTTTTGAATGCCCGTGTGCATTTATGATACGTATCCTTCATTAGATGAAAACTAATCTAGGTTAGTATACATACTCTGACGATGCAACTGAAGCTAATTATCTTATAATCTTCTGATTAAGCACTTCCTCAGCACGTCCTCGTAATTTTGTTGTTAATTAATTATACATAACAAATATGTTAATATGTATTATATGATCAATTTGTTGAAGTACTAGTATAAATAGATTAAAGTAATCAGTTTATTTTAATTCGCGTGAACTTTAATCTATGACGAACTTGTAGATTTCGAAGTCCCATCCCATCTTGTTCTTTGTTTTTTAATTGTCAATAGTAGTCTTGTTTTTATACCGAGGCTTCTTGTTCGTGTCTTTAGCTTATAAATTTTGTCTTAAGGTGGAAGCATGAATGTGCTTGTGGAGCTCAAAACGATGTCAACATATGAGTATACAAGTACTAAGTAGTAGTAAATTGTATAGTGTTTATCAATGACAGTAACATCATCGTTATCATACTAGTTATTAGTTAATAATAAGGTCAGAATTATAACCCCCTCTTTGCTCGATGAATATACTACATGGTAATTGACCGGAAGATTCTAAGCTAATAATGTACGTTAAATTAGATTATTTAATGTAGTAAGTAGTGTACCTATACTTATATTATTATTAGCAACCGTATCTATATATGCTAATGTTTTGGTGATTAAAGATATAGAATTTTGGTTGGTTTACTAAGCTTCGTAGTATGTTGCAGTCATTGTAGGAGTAAATACATTTATGGTAGAAAATTGATTTCGGATTTTGGTGATTTTTGATGTCTTAACGTTTTCCTACTAGATTTACAGCGAGCTGAGGTGGGGGACATTTCCCCCCTAGAAGAGAGGTACCATGTTCATTTATTTATCTTTCAAGCAATAGATAGGATAAATGTTAAATTATTAAAACAAGAAAATATTATTGATTTTCAAATGCAATCAAGGAAATAGAATTAAACACATTATTAATCGAGTGATTTACAGAGAGGTATACATAAAGACAGAGACCTCGTAGATGCTCGAATTAATAATTGGTCAATATGCTTTGTCCATAATGCTAAATCTTTTGCAAGATTAGCCTTGCTAAAACTTAAAATGTTGTAGTATTTGAGAATTTGGTGTCAAATCTCAATTTGAGTGGGATTAATTATCATTAAGATGCTATTCTAATAACTCTATCATAAAAGCTTATCATTCCTAAAATAGTAATGGTTCATAAAATTAACTAGACACTCATTTGCCAAGTTGCCATTTCCAAAGGGTAAAATTCTATGTTAATGGTTCACACATTATTCTGGTTCACACATTATTCAACCAAGTAAAAAAAAAAAAAAAAAAAAAAAAAAAAAAAAAAATGGACCACATCCACATTCCACAAGTGAAGCTGACCAAATGCTGTGGGTCACCAAGTATGAACACACACATCGGATGCTTCTTCCTCGCATTTGATTTGATTGAGCTTCATCAACGTGCTTTTAATAATTAAAAAAATTAAACCTCTGTGACTGTGGCTCTAACAAAAGGAGACCTTTTAGGTAATTGGAGGATACTATTTGGCACAAAATTCTAACCCTTTTTACCTCAAATTCTTACCTTTCATCTTACTCGCTCCTCTCTTTTTTTTTCTTTTTTTTTTTTTTTACTTTTGCAGCAATATTTTTTTGCCCCAAAATCCCTTGAGATGCATGTCCATATATTCTCAACGTCTCCACTTCAGTCTTTTTTTTCTTCTTTTAAGAGAGAGAGTGTAGCACGAGTGTGATGCATTCTTGGCTGGCCCCCCCATTTCCGGTCTTATCTAGGCTTTAGCTTTGTTGTCTTAAAAGAGACAATCCTAGTAATTAATGAACTATTCTTAAATCTTAAATCATAATAATTAATGAACTATTTTTAATCTTGTTTTGTAACTACAATTGTTCATGTGGTAGTTTGGTTTCATACGGGAAGTGGTAATTTACAAAAAATTATATTTCACAGGAATTTTCCTGTATATTTATAGTGTCAACCAAACGAGCACTATATATGTTTTACGGTCTACGACCAATCCTATCCAAATTGTATCGGAACTCATTTATAAAAGAAAGATCTACCAATACCTATTAATTAATCAAGCGCAATTTTACCATGCTCTTTACCATTCTTTTCAATCCATTTTTTCAAAAAAAGAAACTTTTTATACTTGATAATTGTATTTCTCATTCTTTAAGTGCCCCATTTTTATTTTAGCATAGACCTAAAAAATTCAAAAATTATGTGATCATTATCGTCATCAAGCTATTACTACAATTGTGCAATTTACTTTCACTTTCACATAGTATTATTCAATCACTTCATTGCACTTTCGCTCAATTCAGCCGAAACGAAGAGAATCTTAAAATACAAGTTATAATATTATCCACTCTTAATTTTACTACTAGTAATAATAACAAATGATGACATAGGAGTCTTTGGTCTTCCTAGTGTTACTGAGATCCGAGCTTATACAGAGTGTCTCCCAGTGACACCAATTTTTTTTTCTTTTCTTTTTTTTTTTTAAGTAGGAATATCCTTTCTCTTCTTAATTTATCATCACTCACTCCCTATTTACAATAGGGCTGTTAAAAGATGACATGACACGACAACACGATTCGAACCGGACACGAATATAGCGGGTTAGTGTTGAGAGTTTACAACCCGTTTAATTAAATGGGTCGACACGAGTTACACGTTTAATTAAACGGGTTAGGTTAAGGTTGAAATTTTCAACACGAAAATGACATGCTCCCAACCCGTTTAATTATATTCGTCAAATTTAAATTTAATTACCTTGAAATAAGTAATCAATGTAATATAATTTCAACTAATTTGAGCAATTTAACAATTTTAGATTATCTAATTACATTAATTATGGTTAGAATGCTCGTTTTTTAGGTAAAGTTATGAGGTTTTCTTAATTTTAACTAATT
>BSSO01000594.1:0-31042 GCA_030267885.1 Mesembryanthemum crystallinum
AAAAGAAAGAAAACAAGGGGGAAAAAAAGAAAGAAAGAAAGAAAACAAGGAAAAAAAACAAAGAAAAAAAGAAGAAGAGAACATGCCAGGCTAAAACTAGTCTAATGTTCGATGTTAGATACCATTGGGTACCGTTTTCTAAAGGTGGAACGTAAATTCCATGATTGTCGCTCTGAATTAAGGACCAGCTGCATCAACCTCCATTACAGCTGAGCATTGCAGCAAAGATAGTTCAGTGTCTTGCTGTGCACCACAGAGATGAGCAAATTATGGTTGGTTTTTCATTCCTTGCCCACCTTAATCGAATTGGAATGTCGTAAACTCTCGCAGCCCGGGCAGTTGTGTAAACTTTCGTGAATATAGATGTCACAATCCAGGCAGAAATACTTTTTGCATTTTGGACAAGTGACGCAATAATTAGATGTAGTCCCTGCATAAAAACCAATACAATTTGTAACAAGATCAAACTTACAATAAGCTCATAGCATTTTAAAAAAAAGAAGAAATTATCAACCAAGTGTTCTTGCAAACAAATTAAAGCAGTGATGGAATAGTACTAATCTACAATGGAAACACCCCACCTCTCTCCTTCTGGGGTAAGGCTGTGTGCATATGAAAGTATGAAACCCCCTCCCCCAACAAAAAATGTATTATTAAAAAAAAGAAAAAGAAAAAGAAAAGAGTATCCCGCCTTAGGCCAGAGACTCAAGAGAAGCATTGGCTTATTTGGCTACATAGTTTGCTTGGTTATTTTGGTTTAAAAGAGACATAAAAGCCAGTAAGATGTAAACCTCAACTTTATGGTTGAGGGACGATACTTATAACCACTACAGCATCTCTTGATTCTTATAGCTTGCTTGGGTAAGCTTTTAAAGATCAGTACTCAGACAGCAAGGTCCAAAGCAACTTCTTAACAGATGAATGAGCAGAAAATGATAGGGACTTTGAACTACATAGGCCTTTTGCTATCAACCGTGGCAGTTCGATTCCAATTACCTGAGTACTAGACTCGCACATTTGGAGCAGACTGTTATGGGCATAACCACAAAGATCACCTCACTTACTTAAAACTTTGAAACAAATGACAGTTTAAAAAACACACTACCAAGGGCACACATTTTGTCTAATCAGTGACTAGACCTACAGTGGTGCATGTTTCAGAAATCCAAGGGCTTATATTCATACATGGTTAATTACTAAATTGGCCACATTTCATATTTTGGTTACTAGTTCATTATGAAGCAGTTTTCCTATTTTCCCTTTCATTGCTGGACACTCAGCAGTGCACATCCCTCCCACCATTTCACTCTCTTAACCCACTGCAGAACTTCCAAGAGAACTCCAATCATGTGTGAAAAGGTATTGCGTGCACCAGTTGGACGTTAAAATACTATACAACAGGACATAAGTGACATCAAAAATGTAATGACCAACATCAACATCCTAATAATGTAGTAAAAACCTAACATCAGTTATAGGGCTATTTGATGTCAAGTACATTGTGTTGTAGAACAAATTTACCGGGTAATGGGTGCACAGAATACTCTATCATGTACTTGGCCCCCTTATAATTCTATATCGAGGTTTTTCCATTGCATCGATTGCCTTAGATACTATAAAAGATGTGCCACTGTCAGTTCAATGACTAATGTTGAATTCTGGTTAGCATCTATTACTATAATCCAGGCCGCCTGAAAATAGGGCTCAGGTGATCTTGGAACTAATCACAAGCCAGAGACCTCAACTTTGCTCATTTTGGACTTTATAATTCTCTCTTGGCCGTGTGTATACTTCAAGGCATTTCTCTCCTGTGTGCTTTTCAAGTCTTTTATACACATATAGTAATTGCTTTCGAGAAGATTATGTAGACTATGAACCAGACATAGTTGCACCTGAAGCTCTGTCAACACACACACATGCTGCTTCAGTACCAGCTGGTCCTCAATATACATTCGACTAAATTGATTATATAGCTCAAGAGGATAATATTAATAGCGAAATTTTTTCAACGACCAATATTAATTTTTAATCTACATTGTTAGATTTAAGTAAATAAACCTTGTGCGTTTATCTATCCAGTAATAAAACTTTTTGTTAATAATCTATCATCCTTGGTTGAGACCAAATTCATAGATATGAATTTTACGACTTTGGTTGAAACCAAACACAATTTGGTTTTGACCAAACTAAAAATGTTTCCATGGCCACCACGATTCATATTAGTAAGTTTAAGCTTGGTACATGATTAGTATAACACTAACAGGTATGGAATTTTTTCAAAGGCTACCTCTTGAAGTAGCAAGTGGGAAAAACAACCCAAGAAACCATTAAAAAGATAGGGACGCTAAAAGTTAATTTGGTCTGTATCTACTGATTGTTCCATCAGTTTGAAAGAAAGTAATGTTTATGAACATCCCTGTCTGTTATTTTATCAAAATCAGAAGTTCTTGGGCACAGTTAAGTTCTTGGGCACAGTCAATTAAATGGAATAGTGTTTCATGTAAATTAAGAAAGGAAACATATTGGCAGGTCATGTCTCAAAGCTCATAAGAAAGAATGGCTAAAGCAATCAAAAACGACATCTATAGCAATCAAATCTCACTTATGGAGGCCAAGAGACTAAAATTATCCATGAATACAAGTCCAACCATTACAGATCAAGTTTATAAGCTTTTAAAAAAAATCCTCAGGTATTCTATGTTTTGACCCAGTATTTAATTCTGAACAATCACATATTTTGATGGCAGTCAGTCACCAAAAATATAATAGCAGACTGAAACCAGATAATCAATAACACAGATCACATGACAGAATCTCTGGTTGGGATTGAAGGGGAAACCTAAGGAAGACATGATGAGAACTATATGCTATAGATCCACAAGAATCATAACTTTGTTAAGAAAGCTTACCAGGATTGAGCAGCTTTTGCATGCACCCGAAACATGTTTCTGGTAATCTTTTTCCTGAGATAGTTAGACGTGTAAAAGACACTTCATCAAATGGTGTTATAGGAAAAAGATGATGATATGACCTCGCTAAATGGGGAGAAGAAACAAGCGTTAGTCCACATATACGACATTCTGTAGGCAGCTCACAAACGCGTGCCTTGCATCTTGGACAGGTGTAACCAGCACCAACCTTTGCCTCTTTATGACATACACATATTGAGACCACACCTTCAGCTACTCTTTGTGGAAAACCCATCTTGATTAAGTTAGCAATTGCATATTCAGCAATGGCTGGAGGAGGGGGTGCATGTTCCAGTAATAGCTCTTTCAGATGGGACTGCAAGATTTAAAAAGAAAAAAATATAAATGAGGGAAAAAGCTACAGATTTGCCAACGCAAGAAATTTACGAAATTTATATAAAAATATATTATGACTCTTAAAGTCTGTTTATGCTATGCTTATTTTAGACGAACTGTAAATAACAGAAATGCTATGCTTATTTTTATATTCATTATCACTGTGACTTCATAAAAATACGAAATTTCATACCACTTCTCTCTAAAGTGGTTAGACTCACCTCATCCAGAGCAACAGAGTATGATCCACCCGTTTCCTTGCATATATGCTTGCAAATAAACATCTCTGCAGAAAGACCCACTATGGAGCACCTAATTTTAGACTCCTTGCATTTTTGTATGGTCTCCATTATGTCCCCCGGATCACAAGTACTCAGAGCTGAATACAGAATTAGAACTTCACGGTGACCATATGATGGGATTTGATTCAGATATCCATGAACAAGTTCCAGGGCATTCTGTAAAGATGCGTCTCCTGAACATTCCAACTTACTCATCAGGGCCTTGATATGGGACTCAGGACTTCCACCAATATCCGTTAAGCATTGGGCAACACCCTCTTTGATTACTACAAGACCAATTTGACTCAGAGGATTCTGATCAAAAAATTCCCTTACGAAAGCCTCTACATGTTTTGCTACAACGGCCATTCTACTTGGTCGGAAATCCATTTCAGCTGCTGCCTAAAAGGAGGAATTCAAAATTAGCTCAAAAGAAGGCAGAATAGGAGCCAAAAAAGTGCTATACCAATATGTGATTAAATGAGTAATCATTCACAGAAGGTCCTCAATTATCTTCAAGTTTTCATCTTCCTAATCATGATAGAGCACTTTAATATTTTTATCTTGTCAGAATAAATTCTAGTACAGATCCAAACCTTCCATTATGACATTCCTAAGAGGTTGTTTGAGGCATCAAGTGTTACAAAACTTGTATGTACCCGTGTACAGATCACTCAGTGTCAATTGCTTCACAATATAAACAACCTAAGGCTTCATACAAAGTCTACCTATTAACAAACAATAATTTGAGTTTCATATTGGGATATAGATCCCCTAATCATCCCTAACCACCAAACAAGAGATCTGAGATTCATTAGTAGTCATTAGTCTTGACTATGTTCAATTTACATCATCTTCCAAGTTCCATTATCTCTTCATAAGTGACTCAAGCCCAGGACCCTAATATAACTGCGCACCCTTTCTTCGGGATGTGTGAGACCATGAGTTACAATGAATCACTCTTCCAAAAAAAAAAGCTAGTACTAATAATAAAAGTTATTATGAAAGAATAAAGATTATTCACTTTCATTACCCTTGAGAAATCCATGACAATGTATAGATAGCGAATAAGGCCCTTCTGTATTCGAGCAGTAGTTGCAGTAGAAGAAATGGAACGAAGGCGTCGACGATACTGTGAATGGTAGAGTTTGTTATTGTCGATTGGACGAAGAAGCCCAGACTCATCTTCTTGCAATGATTCCCATGATCTCTCATCAGCATAAGCTCTCTCCCATGCAGCCATATCATTTTCATCGTCTTCTTCATCCTCTTCTTCTGCATGATTAGGTCGTCTTCCTCTGCTATTGCTGACCTCTCTATGCTCAATGCCATACATAACTTCGCAATCTAAGCATGATAATGGTTCATAATCAGGTATATTGTAAATGAACACCAATAAAGAAGCCAGCAACTGATTACTAAAATTCCAAAAGAGAGATTGTTGACAGTCCACAATTGACCAAGAAAAACATATAGTGAAGGGAAAGAAAAATGCAAGGATGCAAAACACATCAAGTCCATAAATCTTCAGCGCTGTTTTGGGAAACCAACATACAAGATTAAGAAACAAGAAGCCAAAAATCAGAATTTCAAGAGAGAGAGAGAGAGAGAGAGAGAGAGAGAGAGAGAGAGAAGACAGAGCAAATGTAGAGTCATTGAAACATGGAGTTTAGGTTACCCAATGCTTCTACGAGCCAGCCATTGCGATCAGCCCTATGCGCACCACAGTTATAAACTTTTATTCCCAAATCCCTTACCACTGTAAAACCACCACGACACTTCGCTTCTTGCTCCTTAGTCTGCCTCCTTTGAGGCCTTTCTTTGAAGGATCTGGATGATAGAGAAACATACGCTTATTGGGGATGATAGCATCCAGTTTAGTTTTCCGGTAGATAATCTGACTCCAGACCGAGTTTTGATGAAAAAACGAAGTTCAATCGCTGAGTAAAAGTAGCCCCACTTCTAAATTGTATCGCTCCCACTGGTGATAATTAACTTAGTCATCCCCATTCATAACCTTTAGTAGGTTCAAGGGAACCAATAAGAGAGTTTATTTCAAGTTTCATATTACTGGTTAGCAACGCCAATAGAAATCACTAAATCCCGTAAGCACGAAACTTGGGAGTTTTTCCAAAACGACCTTGGTTGTATTTATTGCCAAAAACCTTTACCATAGCCATCTGAGAAGGATGGTAGAATTGGACTTTTTTTCCCTGAATAATCTTAATAAGCTCAGAAGAGGCAAGTTAACTAAAAGTTCAAAATTTTGTGGTGGAGAAAAGCTATCTTCTGGGTTCTTACTGTCTTCTGCAGCAGAGGAATTCTAACTAGGCATCAACTAGCTCTCCATAACGACCCAGATTGAAGACAAAATTGCCAAGGCCAAAACCTCATCACTACCGTAACCATTATTCAAATGAAGACTGAATTAAAAGACCCACCATATTCAAGAACTAACCTCAACAGCAAGACCCCTCCAAAGCATGAACTCCTCAAACAAGTATACAATGAATGTGTACTTGTGTAGGTTACAGATTTTCCCAATTGCAACAGCTTTATTACATTCTAATTTTACATTCAAATCATTATACTACGATGATTCTAACTGAAAACAACAATGACCCAACATCTACTGATAGCTTGTTATCATACCAAATAACACTGAAAATTCAAGCACACAGTTATCATACCAAATTAAAAATCAAATCTTTCAACTTGAATTTCTTATCTTTATTATACAACATACACAACACATCAAACCATATTATCAAATTCAATTAACATGCTCGAAACAATTTCAATTTCAAATTCAAACAATGGAGTCGAAAATGATTCCAACAAATATAGTGGGTTACCTCAGAGAATAGAAATATATACTGTAATTAGCAATTTCGGGCAATCTACTACACGAATTCTGAACCGGTGATTGCAGCGGCTAATTGGCGTCTTTAGTGGGTGCGCTCATCAGTCATCACATTGAAACATTGAAAGCATGTGGTGTTGGGGTGGGGTTGCTCAGCAGCTAATTGACACAGCCAAAAGAGTTTCTCTCGTCGGCAGTGGCGGTGCGCTGGTCGGTGATACTTCCTGTGCTGGCCGGTGACGCTGCTGCGGTGGTCGGTGATATTCAGGAACTGATGAGTGATGAGAGGAAGAGAGGAGCCTTTGGGACTCGAAAAAGTTTTTTTTTAAAACTTTTGGAAACCACTTTTTTTAGTTTTCAATTTTTTGTTGCCAGTTTTGAAAATGAAGTAGAAAACTGTAAGCACAAAAAAATTCAGCTTTAAATTAAATTTCTACAAAGACTTGAAAATATTTCCAAATCAAAAACTGGCAACTGGCAACCACCCCGAACAGGGCCTTAATTATGATACTAATGCTTTTATTTTTATTTTTATTTTATTTTGGGTATACAAGGTTATAGTCAAACTAACTACGAAAATTTCCTGGGTACCCCCATACTTTCAATAAAGTCATCAGCATACCCACTAAATCATAAAATGACTATAATACTTGTAATGCATTTTTTGTGTAATTTCTATGTTTTGACTTTTATATTTCTCTCATTTATAATATTAGTTGATAAAAAATATTAAAAAAAAGTATGGAAATTCATACCCCAACTCTATTTTTTTTTTTTTTGTAAGAAATAAATAAATAAACAGATAAATAAATAAATAAATTTTAGAAAAATTATTTTAAAAAATATATAAAAATTAAAAAATAACTAAATTTTAGAAAATTTATTTTAAAATTTCACTTTTTTTTTAACAATTATCTATTTTTAACTTATTGTATAGATTTTAATTAAAACACTTAAAATAAAATTATTTTAAATTTTAAAATTTAATTTAATTTTTTTTTATATTTTTGATTTTTTATCAATTAATATTATAAAAGAGAGAGAAATATAAAAGTCAAACATAGTTATTACACAAAAAATGCATTGTAAGGGTATTATAGTCATTTTATGGCTTAGTGTGTACGCTGATCACTTTGTGGAAAGTTCAGGGGTACCCCAGGCACATTTCTAAAACTTTGGGTATCATAGGCATTTCATCAAAGTATAAGGGTACCCCTAAAAATTTCCGAACTAACTAATAATCTCTCACAATAATCCTAATTACTCTCTTTTTTTCTTTTTTTGAAAAGGTAAGGAAAAACGTTACAAAACTTCATCTCCAAGCGGGGAAACCTAACGTAATAAAATCCGTCGTTCACGACCCATCGCAAGACCATCTTCTAACAAAAGAGAACGCAAAATAGGATCCAGTGCTCGATCCCAAACAATAGAGGAGGGAGCAAACTGTCTCAACAAAGCCATACGATCTGCCGCCATATTTCCTTCACGCTGAATGTGAGTCACAATACTCGGATTATACGGAGCCAGAAGCCTACGTGCATCAGCAACCAGATGGTGAATACGCCACGGACAAACGATCTCACCACGCATAGCCGAAATAACCACTAAGCTATCCCCTTCAACATGAAGCTTTGTAAAACTACAGTCTAAAGCGTGACGGATACCATTTCTTAACGCAGTAGCCTCCGCCACTATCACCGACGTATCCCCTAACCGACAAGCACCCGCCCCGCAGAACTGACCCAGACTATCACGAAGAACAAATCCCGCAGAAGCACATCCATCTCGAACCGATGCATCAAAATTGAGTTTAACATAGCCTTCAGGAGGGGACCGCGCCAGGATACCAAGCGTCGTGAAGTCCTCCGTTTCGACACCCTAAGAGGCTGGTTAGCCGAGTAAGGAAATTCCGCTCGAAACCTCCACTCCTTAAGCGTGAAAAAACTTCTAAAGAAAACTGCCAGAGGGGAGAAAGGCGCACCATGAAAAACGACATCATTCCTTGCACGCCATATACTCCAAAGGAGACAAGCCACCTTAGCAAGGGGAGCATTACAATCAAATCCCGCATTACGTAACCCCTGCAACCACAAGAAAATATTATAGTTAGGTGGAGCAATCGGGAACCACCCACGATCCCTTGCCACCATCTAGACCTGATGTGAGATAGGACAATGAGCAAACAGGTGTTCAATAGTTTCACCACAGTTGCCACAAAGAGGGCAGTCCGCCGGGAGAGCGATACCCCGTCTGACCAAGGCACTTCTCACCGCCAGACCACTATGGCAGAACTGCGATAAGAAAACCTTGATTTTTGGGGGGATATCAAGCTTCCACAACCACTGGAAAGGTCAACTGGTCCTCTGGGACGGGCGTACTCCCTGCGCTAGCCAAGTAGCCGACTTAGTAGAAAAAATACCATTACCCGTTAAACCCCAGCAGGGCAAATCATCCATATCATGAAAAGGGATAGGAACTCCACAAATAACCTGTACTATGCTTTCAGGAACAAAGTCCTGAAGTTTGGCTACATCCTAGGTCCTGTCAGCACGAATAAAATCACCGATACGACAATCCGGTTCAAGAACCGTATCACTAGCCAAATTAAGCCGGGTCAGGAGGGGCTCGTCAAAACACCACCTATCCTGCCAAAAAGAAATATCTTTATCATTACCCACTTTCCACCAAATGCCTAGCGAGAGAAGACTCCTGATAGCCAGTATCTTACGACACACCCACGAAGACTCAGCACAGGGCTTAAGAGAAAAAAAATCCCCACTACTCAAATATTTAGCTCGAAGAGTTTGAACCCAGAGATTGCGGTCATCCGAGAGAACCTTCCAAGCAAGCTTGCACATAAATGCTTTATTAACAGCAATAGCTTTACGGAGCCCCAACCCACCATGCTTGGGAAGACAGACTTCATCCTACGCAACCAAAGGAATGCCGCCAGCCTCTCGAGAAGTTATTCAGAAAAAATCTCGATTGATTTTGTCAAGCTGGGAACAGACAGAGACCCGGGCAACTGAAAACATTGCATGGTGTGAGCTGGAAGGGACTCCAGATTAGCCTGGATGAGCACAGCACGCCCAGCCTTGGATAAAGAATTAGCCGCCCAGACATTCATATGCGAGCAAGCCTTATTCACCAAATCTGAGAAGGACGACGAAGAAACCTTACCATCAAGAATTGAACAACCCAGGTACTTACCCAAACTAGTCTTGAAAGGGACATCGAAAGAAGAAGCAATCGTACATTTAGCAGCGGCCGAGACACCTTTAGAGCAAACTAAAGAAGACTTGTGAAAGTTA
Source organism: Mesembryanthemum crystallinum (assembly GCA_030267885.1). Classification (NCBI taxonomy): domain Eukaryota; kingdom Viridiplantae; phylum Streptophyta; class Magnoliopsida; order Caryophyllales; family Aizoaceae; genus Mesembryanthemum; species Mesembryanthemum crystallinum. The sequence continues at coordinate 9,761 of BSSO01000594.1, forward strand.
ACAAGTTGACCAGATTGTGCACAAAAAGTATCCAAAATACCCCTAAGCATTTGACACCCTTCCCGTGTAGCTTTGCAGAAAAGGAGGCAATCATCTGCAAAAAAAAAGACATGGGATTTTAGGAGCATGCGAGTTTACTTTAACACCCAGATAAGATCGAGGAGATGCACTAGCCTTCAAAATACGGTTGGCTAACACATCCATGCACAAAATAAATAAATAAGGGGACAAAGGATCCCCTTGGCGCAATCCCCGGGAAGGCTGAATAATCCGAGAAGGTTCGTCATTGAGAAGTAGGGAGTAGGATACGGTAGTGACATATTCCCGTATCCACGAGATCCAAAGATCACTAAATCCTAAGGCTTTAAGACATTGAAATAAGAAAGGCCATTCAATACGATCATAAGTTTTTTCCATATCAAACTTAGCGGCAAACCAGCCATTCTTATGTTTCGAAGTACGAAAGTGCTTCATAATTTCATGGGTGAGAAGAATATTATCATGAATACTTCGCCCTGGGACAAAAGCACTTTGAAAAGGCGAAATGATCTCTTGCAAGATAGGTCGAAGACGATTGACAAGGACTTTAGTAATAATCTTGATAAGAGAATTACATAAACTAATCGGTCGAAACTGCCCAACCGTCTCCGGACTCTCAACTTTAGGAATTAGAGCGACCAGAGTATGATTGACCTCTTTGAGTAACCGACCAGTGTGGAAAAAAGCTTGAACAACCTCCACCACATCCGACCCCACCACATCCCAAAAGCTTGGTAGAAAGAAGCTCCAAAACCATCCGACCCTAGAGCTTTGTGAGAGTTCATCTGAAAGACCGCCGCCTTTATTTCCTCACCCATAACTGGCCTTGTTAAAGATGCATTAGCCTCATCTGAAACGATGGGGGCAACATCAGCAAGACTTCCCGGGTCACAAGTTCCCATTGTAGAGAAACGACTCGTGAATTCGCGAATGAAATGCTCACGGATAAGTGATTCCTCTTCAAGCCATGCCCTAGAGGGCTCACGAATACGGGAGATGTATTGCTTCCGTTTTCGCGAACTATGATAGCGTTGAAAAAAAAGGAAGTATTACGGTCTCCATCAGTAAGCCAGTTATGTCTACAAAAGGCACACCAAAACTTCTGAGAGTAGAGTAAAAGTTGTTCTCGTTGTCTCAACAACCGATCATGTGCTTGATGAAGATTAACGTTATTAGTATCTCGAAGCAATCTCCCTTCAATATGCTGGAGTTTATCCAGATTAACCGAAAGTTTATTGAAAGAATGCCTCAAAAAATCCAATGAAGAGGCTTTAAGACCATATTTAACCATCTTAAGACGTCTAGTGAGTCTAAATAGACGCGAACCATGGATATGACGACGCCACACATCTTGTACAACAGAGATAGTTTTAGGAAGCTTGGCCCAAGTCAGATTAAAACGAAATGGTTTCTTAGAAACCAGCCCTCGAGGGGCAGTGGACAAAAGAATATATAGGTCGATGATCCATGTAAAGGGTAAATGTTGAACAACACTCATCGGGAAACAAGTGTACCATGAGTTAGTCACTAAGGCTCTGTCAAGTCTTTCATATATACAAGTCGTCCCCACAGTACGATGCCACGTATAGGGTTGACCCTCGCCTTAACTGTGTCAACATCTAGCTTGAAACAGATATCCTTAAGGCGATCAAAACGGCGAGATCCGCAGACCACACCACCTATCTTGTCGGCTGGGGACAAAATATCATTGAAATCCCCAATGATACACCAAGGAAGTGAATCATGACACCCCATCAAAAAGAATTGGTCCCAAAACCCATCCTTATCACATTCCTGGGCTGGTGCATAAATACCAGTGACAAGGACGGCCCGATTTAATTCTGGACAAAAAATTTTTAAAGAGATGCAACGCTTGGTCTTACAAACAATAGTGGCACGGATGTTATTATGGTTCCATAGGACCCAAATCCCGCCTGAATGATTGATAGGATCAACACATTCAAAATTATCAAAACCTGTTTCACGAATGATACAAAATATCACGATTCGAATTAGCAGCATTTGTTAACGTTTCTGTGACAAACAAAATATCCGGATTGAATTTGCGCTTAATAAAGAGGATCTCGCTAAGAGCTTGGGCCTTTTTGGCCCCCCATATATTCCAGTTAAGTACTTTCATTGACTGATTAATTTTATAAGCGAAGCCCAAAGTCAGAAAAGGAACACGGAGAACTAACATCAAAGGAGAAAAAATCCACAACCATACAAAAAGAAGCCTATTAAAAAGTAGAGAAGTATTGCCAGGGGGACAAAGCCCGTCCATCACTAGACTCCAGAGAGTATAGTGAATGACTAAAAAACAAACTAAGAAGCAGAGAGAAAGGGAAGAAGCTAGAACCACAATACAGATTACGCAAGCACCAAACAAAAATCACTGCAAACACATTACAAGTAGATAGCCAAAAAAGAAAATTAAACCAATCCCAACAAAAAATTGGCCAAAAAATACAAGATAAATTGCAAAAGAAAATAGGACCCATCCCAATTGAAGAATAAGTAAAAGATTCAACAACATCAAGATTGTTACAACTGGCATGACAACATGCAGCCCACCAGTCCCGCAAAAACACCTCCAGGCCTATAACAAAGGCTGCACTGACAATGACAGCTACCCAACACCGCCGCCGCCACCACCTGCAGAAACAAAAACACCAAGAAAAACACAGCAACTGGTTCCACCAAGAGATAAGACACAAAAATGTGAAGCGAGAAAGCCAAATATGATAATTACCAACAAAAAGGATAACAAGATAGAAGGCAAGCAGAATAAGCAGTATATACAACAAAATCAAAACAAAAATAACAGGAGACAGAAAACTAAAACAAGCTAGAGGCCAAGAGGATGGAGGAGCAAAGAAAGAACCAATATAAGATAAATGAAGAAGGATCATAACAAAAGAACACCATGAGTAGACCACCACAAAAGACATCCAGTAATCATTAAGGTCCAAGAGATTACAAAAGAGTGCAAAATTACAAAAGTCCATCTCAATATAACAGCAAAACCCATCAAGAACCCAGAAAGTAAATGAGATGGGTGGTGGCCAAACCCACATAACTAAAACAACTACCTTAAAAGAGAGAAAAACCATAAACAACTAAATAAAGAAAAACCCAGTACATAATAAAAGACCATAATTGAACCCAGTCCTACATAGCGCCTCCAGCAGCCCCAGGTGTATCCGAAGCTGTGTCCTCAAGCTCATCCATCCTTCGCTTCTTAAAAGATTCCCCAGAAGCAGTAGGTTTATCATCCTCCTCCATCTCCATAAAATCCGAAGCCAAAGCATCGTTGTGAGTAAGATATGGGGTAGGAGGGCGAACCTGAGGCCCGGAGTATGCAATCAGCTCATCAGAGTCAGTAGGCATGTGAAGCGCAGCAGCTAATTCCTGAAGATGCGGAGTGATAGAGGCTTTGGGTGGAGATCGGATCGGACTATACTCCTCAGAGTTAGCAGCAACAGGAACACGAACCGGAGATGCGGCCTCATCAAGAACTTGGTAGATATTGGAGACAGCACACTCAAAAGTGGGTACCACCTGGGGGTGGTGACTGTGATTTGACCCGGACGGGACTCTCAGCAACTGGGACTACATCATCAGGCTGTGAGTGAGAGGGGCCAGCCCGAAAAGGAGGAGGCCGAGCTCGAACTCGTCCAGCCCTAGTAAGAATACTCATCTTGGTACGCTTTTTGGGGACAACTGTGATCCATTGAGCCGGATCATTAGAGGGAATCCCAGTTCCATTAGCAGGAGAAGAGACTTCAAACCCCGCCAAACCCAAGAGGGACAAAGAATGCAGTTGTTCAACAATAACTTGCACATCAGATTTAGCCAAAGAGTGATAGAAATCCATCTCATGATCATCTCCCCCACAAAGTGAACAAGCCTCATGAAAACCTTCGTAAGTAATAGAGTAAGACTTGGTGAGAGACCCCACAATAACCTCCACAACAGCTTTAAGTGGGTTGGAGATATTCACATTAAGGTAGACCCGTGCAAAACGACCTCGAAGTCTGCGCCTAGTAAACTCATCAATTTTGATGATAGAACCCACAGGAGAAAGGATAGATTCAAGCTTGGAAAAATCCCACAGTTCAAGAGGAAGGCAGGGAATCCTGACCCATTGGTCAATATGAGTGATAGCCCTAGAATATGGATCAAAAAGGGGCTCCCAAGGGATGAGAACCAAATTAAGACCCTGAACAAATCATGGTCTACCCTCCCACACAAGATTCATGTCCCTCTCAGAAGAAAAGCAAATAAGAAGCCAGTGATTACCCAGCTCAACAAAAGAAACCTCACTCAAAACATCCCTCCAATCAGTGCGAGTCTTCGCCTTGATAGCAATAACAGGAACAGGCTCACCCCAGATTTTAGCTAAGAGACAAAGACGTTTTAACTGAACAATAGGATCCTCAAAGTCTGGAAGAGGGGGAAGCATATGGGGTCCTACAGCAGAAGAAGATTGATTTGAGTGTCCATCAGAACAAGTGATAGCTCTAGGTTGGGAAGTGGTAAGAGCAGGCTAATTTGAATCCTCCATTCCCTGCTGGAGAACAGTTCTAAAGCTAGAGGATGGCGAGGAACCTCCTCTAAGACAATCAGTAAGAGGAGATGAAGGTGAGAGACCCTTAGAGGGTAGTTTCTGGTGAGCTGCACTAGGGGAATGCTCAGTGGAAGGTAAAGTGGAATCATTTTGAGGGGAAGGGAAGTGAGAGGGAGAAGACATACTAAACACAGAAAGAAAGAGAAGAGAACCAACACAAGCACACATACCCAACAAAAAACCAAAGCACAAGTATATATAGACAGAGCAAAGAAGCATAGGGAAAAGAAAAGGAAGATCAAGGGACAAACACCACACCCAGAAAAACCCCCTAAAGCATAAACTAATTAAAAACCTAGCCTGAAGGGAAAAAATCACATAATTAAACCTACACACACAGGGCACACACACAACACTCAACCAGAAATAAAGCATATTAAAAACAAATAAAAGAGGCGATAAGATAGACCTAATCAGAGAGTTAAATGGAGAGATAATACCCGGGTAATTACTTAGCTGCCTTTGAATAAAAGTGGCAATTAAAGCCAAAGCCGTCATAACCTCAGGCGTAAAAGACAAAGACCACCGATAATTAATAAAAATTAGCCAGTATCCCTCAATAAATCTGGACTTTAATTGCATAGCTGACAGCCTACAAGTAGAGGTAGCAGGAGCCATATCGAAAATTTCCAAAGCATAAACGCCAAAGAGAAATCCCAAGAGCCAGAAATTGAACCCACTAATAACTGACGGGTAGTCACAGGAAAATCTCAAATGATTACTACAGTACCACCACGCAACCGAGTTACAAAGCCCAAAACCCAAAAACAAATAGATCTGAGGAGTAGGAAGGCAAGAAATCCATCCCACCTGACAACCACCAGATTCAGGTGAAGAACGTGGCAGAGGAGTGACGTGAGGATGAGAAAGACCACCCCAAAAAGATCCGATCTCGAAGCTTCGATTCAAAAACAAAAGAGAAAGGGACAAGGTAGTCACCGACTCAATCGTAAAGCCCCTAGCAATAACAAAATCAAGGGAAAAAGCCAGCAAATCGATCACATAATCATGTATATCGAACGACGAGAGGGAGGAAATTGAAGGATTTGTGGCAGTAAAGCATCTCGGAGAAGGATTTGGGCGGTTTGCAGGGGGTTGCGGAGATCGAGGAGGGCAGGGTTCTAGAGGCTTCTTCCTAAGGAACCTAGAGAGCATTTTTTCCGCTTAGTCTAATTACTCTAATTATGAACGCAATGAGGTATTCTTCAATAGTTAGTCGCTACAATGTCAAGAACATGCAAATGATGTCCATTGACCCAAATTCGAGTAGAGAAAACATAGGGTAAGTAAGTGGACTGAACAATGAGCAGTTTGGTCCCACCCCGTCTCACCTGTTTCCGGACACAATACTCAAGACTGGGTAGCATAAACAATATGTGAAAATTTTCTAAGGTTGGAACTTTGACGTAATGCATGTGGTATCCATTCTTTTTAAAGTGTACATGTGGTACCCATAAACTTTCAACACATTGACAACCGTACCCACTAGGCATTAAAAAGACTATAGTGCCCTTATATTGCATTTTTTCTTGTAATGATTATTTTTGACTTTATAGTTCTCTTTTTTTATAACATCAATTAATAAAAAAAATCAAAAACATAGAAAAATAAAAAAGGGAAATTCTATATATATGAGAACCATATATTTTTCACTTTCCTATATATGTCGAGGCTAGGATACAGTTTTGAGAATTTCATATGGTGACACTCAACGTTTGTTGGTACTCCAAACCCTCAATTATTTTTACAGCTATCTGTTTTTTTTTTTTTTTTTTTCAATACATAAGCACAATTTTCTTATGTACACACAAATCAAAATCAGTTTAGTTTAACACACCATTGTGGACTTTAAGCATCATAGAGGTAATTCTTGAAAACCTCCTTGGGCAGTTTTAGGTTGTTTTGTATGTCAAATCAAAACCATCACCTATCATCTCAGAGTCACTTGATAAATCAAAAACATCAACATTAGCTACGATCATTCGAATCCCCAGTTCATGTCTTATTGATTATAATCCTTCATGTTGTGGCTTCATGGTACATGACATGTAAGTATTTTAGTATCTTACTTACTACTATACCCTTGTATTGTTCCTTATAATTGAAGAAAAAAAATTGAACAAGTATCAGAAAGCATAAGTGATACCTTTTACAATAACAGGTTAGTTACTTCCTTATCCTATGTGAATGATTGGTGTTTCTTGTGTTTTGGTAAATCTTGATCTTTGTAGAACCCCACTCTTTCATATGAAAGGTTTTCTTCTCTAATGGAAATTCTGAAATCTGAAAATGCCAATTATGAAGCAGACCCTGCCTTTTATTAACACCATTAGTTTTAAGTTTTAACTCAACTCATTAGAGACGTATGGTATTATGATTAAAACGTACACGTAAGATGATGTTTAATATGGAGCAGTTTTTATATGAATTCGACTTATGGTAGTATTGGCTCCTCTCTTGTTGAATTTGTTATGAATTATTGTCCAGGAGTTCATGAAATTTCAATTCGTATCTATGAACTCTTGGCTAGGATGTTATGAATAAATCAAAATGTGCCCCTACTTCTTTTTACTCATTTTTCCATCTTTAAATATCGTGATCATTTTTTAACACTTTTTTGGATTTCGAATTGAAGTATAAACTAGATAGTTTTTAATTCATCCTGAGCATGATTTTCCTGATTCTTCATTAAATGAATTCTTAAAATGTTGGATAAGGATTGGTTTCAAGTGTCTTACAATATGGGATTCTTAAAATTTTTGGGTGCACTAATAGACATGAGCACACTCTTTTCTTTTTGAAAAATTTGCCAATAACTTTCTTTTAATTTTCACTTTTTGCTAATAACTACCTTATAATTTTTTAGTTTTTAAAAATAACTACCTTTTAACCACCTTTTTTTTGTAGATAAATACCTTAGCCCCTTTTCTGGCGAAAAAAGATGTGGAGTGACCATTTTACCCCTCACTATTTTCTGAAAATAACTATAGTACTTTTTTTTTTCCTTAAGGTGGCATTACTTATTTTGATTTTGGAAAGGAAATAAGAAAAGGGAAGGGAAAACCAAAAAAAAAAAAAACCAAAATGGTCAGTCAACATGTTTTTTTGGCCGGAATAAGGCATGAGGTAGTGATTGACAAAAAAAAGTGTTTATAAGGTAGTTATTTAAAAAAAAATTATAAGATAGTTATTCGCAAAAAGTGGAACTTAAAAGGTAGTTATCGGCAAATTTTTCTTTCTTTTTTGGGTTTACAAATGAGAACAAAGCCAGTTAAATAACGAAGAATCAGTGCACTCTAATAAAGAGAAATCACACAAGAATGGATGAGAACCATAAAAGGTCATAAACAAGGTCAATGCCCAAATATGCAAATATGAGGTAATATAAACGCATCCACATCCCCGTTCACACATTTTGTGTGTGTGTGTGTCTATAAGAAGGAACTTTCTTCCTCATTAAAGTGCTTGATCTAACAAGTTTTGAAGGAGATTACTCTACTAAAAGAATTTGAAAAAACAAGGTATATATGAACGTTTGGGACTCTCTAAGTCTCCGACATGGTTTTATGAATATACGGTAGCTTATTTGAATTGAGAAAATGGTTTGATGGAAAGAAATGAATCATTTCTAAACAAAATTTGTTGTAAATGGTCACCATGTAAAATAATCCAAAATTACAAGGGTACCATATAGAATTTGAAAAAACATTGCGCACCATGTAGAAAATTTAAAGAACCAAAGACACCATATAGAATATCCCTAACACATTTTAATCTTTAGAATAAACATGAATTGAGATGGAAAAACCAACTTGAAACAAGAAGATTAGCATTTCATTGCATACTCACAAACCGCAAAAGAACTACAGATCCTAAATCGCCATAAAGTTACTATGATCTGGGCTACAATGTTTCTGTGTTTCACCTAATTGCTCGACTTTAATGGATGCTCATTTTCATGTTTGTGCCATTTACATTGCATCAGACTGTATACACTAACTTCCTCGAACGTTCAACGGCTATAAACTCTACTTTTGGTAGAGACAAAGCACACACACCACCGAATTACAAGAGCTATACAACGTTCCCCTTCCGACCGGCGACCAGAGACCATTTTCACGAGAATCAAAAACCTGGAAACAATCTTCGTTTACGTCTACAAATCCTTTCATGAGCTAAAAACGAAACAAACTAATTAAGGCCCCAACCAAACGTACAAAGCACTGACACCTACGTATAGTGTCATGTTCGAACGTGGGACACGAAATAAAATTGACCCTGAAAATGTAAAACAAAAGTGTGATCTTTTATTCTCTTTAAATGATGCTTTCCCGTTTTTGTGTTGGTGCTTTCCTGTTTTCGTGTTATGTACGTATTTGTGTAATAGCCTTTTACTTCTCCTGATAACAAAACACTTTGAAGAAAAATACTAGAATGATCAATGATGTACTCATAAAAACAACTTTGAAAACTAAAACAATTTCAAGAAGTTGCAACCTCAAGGAATAATCAACTTCAAGAATACAGTGCAATCCTCATCTGGATGTTCAAAGCCATCACAGTTCCATCATCTACACAACTACGAAAATTTTTGGACCGATAAATAACCCATAACGCGAGATATGAAATCTCTGTGCATTTTGAGATCCCCACTTTCAAATAGTACAAAATAAATAAAACATTCAAACATATCAACACAAGTGGTGCAAGAAGAAGAAGAAGAAGAAGAAGAAGAAGAAGAGTGGTTGCTATATCTACAAATTCATTTTCCAAACAGAAGAGCCATACCCAGAATCTCTCTCTATCGACCATCAGCAGAGGTAAAGGACTCAGCAAATCCAGTAGGTCGAGCAGGGATACTTCCTTTGCTGTCTTCCAGGTCAGCGTAGCTCATGTCTTCCCCTTCGCCATCTTGCCATCCCTTCACCATCTGGTTTAGTGGGAGGCTATAGTCGATTCCAGAATACTCCTCAGTTTCATCATCCCAAGGCTTCCATTTCTCGACGAGTGGGGCCAGCACGTTGACAGCATGGCCCATTTCAGGCCGTTGATTGGGTTCTCTTGCAGTACAGTGGCCCGCTAGCTCGGCAATGGCTATGATGCTGTCGACTGTTTCGTCCTTAACATCGATAACTGGGTCGAGGTTAGCCAATAATTTTTCTTTGTCTGATTTTATTCGCCAGAACCACGCTGCTAAGTACTGCTTCTCCTCGGGCCTATGCTCATCTAGTGCCATTAATCCGGTTAATAACTCCATTAGAACAACTCCAAAGCTGAAGACATCAGCCTTAGTTGTGATTTTTCCTGTAACTGAAGCAAAGAAGAAGAAGAAAAATCGAGGGGTTAACAGACATCTACAGTTATCAGACTTGAGAGATGAAACATGAGCTAAGATTCATGGGTCTCTAGACTTGGATTGATAGAAATTCAAAAATTAAGATAGCAAGCAGCAACACTTCATAAAAAGAATTCATCTATCAAATACATCCAAAGAAAAACCACATAATAATAATGAAAGACAGATAGCACATAATACGTTTTCCTTGTTTTTCTACTCCATCTAGCATCTGGGAGCCAAATGTATCACCCAGATGCTACAGAATTTTCCGACTTAAGCTCAAGAAAGATATTTTCACATTTACAGTTTAGAAAAGTAGTGTCAGGAACTGCACTAGAAGGATCCAATAATGTTGAGGAGATATAAAACATCTCAATATCAACTGTACCAACCGCCACTTCCACCAAAGAACCGGAAAATAAAAAAGAGAAAAGAAGGAGAAGGCATGGATGACTGGGAAAGAGGAAGGATAACTCAGATTACCCATAAAAAGCATATTGTTCACCTAAAGCAGATTTTTCCTAAAAATCTTTTTACACAAAATCATGGAAACTGCACAACCCATTGTAGCGCAATTGGTGGGCATATTATGTGGTCTTAGTGTCTCGGGGTTGAATCCCTTTGTGGATTCGAGTAAGTTAATAATGTAATGGGGTTACACATAACTTTAGATTAAAAAAATTTAATTATGAAAAACTGTCAGCATGCGCAAAGCCAATTGCACAGGTTTTTCTAATAATAAACTACACAAAAGGGGAATTAGCGCTCAATAATCTCAAGTATTTATGTAAATAATCCATACAGGGAAATTAGTGAACTACATGCTGTACTATTGCTATATTGTTTTGTGACTACATCCCAACAGTACTGAAACCTTTTTGTCAACATAAAGGGGAAGAAGAAATGAGAGAAGGGGGAATCAAGTGCTGGAAGAGATGGAAGCTGTAAGTCATACACTTGTATTAAAAAGACTCCATCTGCCGGTGGACCTAGGTGCAAGAACCAAATATATGGTAATAACTAATAATTTGACTAATTTCTTCATATAGGTTATCTTGTAATTTTTTGTATGGCCAATGGTTTCAACACAAGAATAGTAATTTCCCTTTTGAAATGCATTTCACATACAGGAAGTACAAATCTCAATTAATTATCCCATCTTCAAGTAATGTATGCTTGGTTCAAAGATATAACTAAGAAAGCAGCGTTTTATATAAGATGACAAATGAACACTTAATGTTTGGGGATGCATGAACATTGAAACAAGCATTAGACACAAGCCCACAACCACAATCCTTCAAAAAAGAAAAACCCTTGGTTGCCACTAACCACCTTTTATGATGAAGTAAAAAATACTTGCATTGTTAAACCCTTTGATATGCACACATGAATTATATTTTGGCTATATTGGCAGGGCAAAGGCGGAACCCCAATAGAATGACTGTTGAAGGTAGGCAGATAATAATTTTCTCAGCAACAAATGATAGTGTACAAAAGCCATAGACATTGCAGTTTATTAGGCTTCTAAGAGCTTCACATTAAGCATGCTGTCAAAAAGGACCATTACGAAATTCTGTAGTTTGATTCATAAGCTTAGTCAAAAGTAGAAGTGTGAGGATTGCTTACCAGCATATTCAGGTGCCAAGTATCCAAAAGTTCCTGCTAGCTTGGTAACAACTGATTGTTTCTCCCCATGAGGAGCAAGTTTCACCAGCCCAAAATCTGAAACTTTGGCTCTGAAGTCATCGCCAAGTAAAACATTTGAAGGCTTGAGGTCTCTGTGTATGAAACTCTGATGTGCCAAACTATGAAGGTATTCCATCCCTCTTGCGACATCCAAAGCGATATTTAGCCTCCTTTTCCATGAAAGAGGTTCCAAATTAAAAGTCTTCCAATGGAAAAGATGCCTGCTAAGAGCCCCTTGAGGCATATACTCATAAACCAGAAGTCTCTCATTGCCTCCAGTTGAATATCCCAGAAGAGACACCAAATGGCGATGACGAACCTTTGACAGAACAGCAATTTCGGATCTGAACTCGTCGAAAGCCTTATTACTAATAGCGCCTGCTTCCATCCTCTTCACAGCTATTTGAGTTCCATCTTCCAATTCCCCTTTGTACACAACTCCAAAACCACCACGACCCAGCTCATTTTCAGGGGCAAAATTTTTGGTCACATTTCGAAGAACTTGAACCGATATGACCAAGTTTCCGGCTTCAATGACATGGGACTCGCCAATTGCACTGCTACTTCTACTACCAGAACCACTTTCAATTGATGTACTTGCAGTGGCGTTATTGGCAACGACAATTTTTATCGTATTATCAGTATCCGATGGATCTCTTGGGTGAACCACAAAGGAGCTAGGGGCTGGCTTGACAACTTTTCTCCTCTTGCAGAAATAAACGGACAATGGAACCAACAATAGTACAACAGCTGCAACAGTTGCAACAGGAGCTACAATTTTGACCAAATTAGACCTTTCAGAGCTTTTATTTTCAGATGTTGAAGAGGACCCAGAGGTCCCAGAGCCCTTGGAAGGAGCCGATTGACCACTAGGTCCAGCAGTTTGTGATGGAGGGGATGCGAGTGGAGAATTGCCTTCAAGAACAAGTTTGACACTTTTGCTAAATTTTGGGATTGGAGGGGAAAGATGGTTGTTGCTTAAATCTACCATGGTCAGGAGCTTCAAATCGGTCCAGTTTGATGGAACTTGACCAGTAATATTGTTGTTGTTGAGTATAATTTTGCTAAGGGATTCAAGCTTACCAATTGAAGGACTCAGCGTACCATTGAGGTTATAATTCTGCAAATTTATCACACTAACCTTTCCATTAGGATTGCAAGTCAACCCCAACCATCCAGTACAAGGATCATTACCTGACCATGAAGCACTAAGCCGTGACGGATAATTTAACCCATCAAGGAAATCAAGAAGAGCCATAACTTCCGGAGCACAGGGAACTCCTTTAGTAGGCTGACAAAAGGAATTAGAGGCATATGTAACATTTTTGGTCTTAAACTCTGGAATTGGACCCATAAAATGGTTATTGTTTAGATCTAACTTATCCAACTCCATATTCGCCAAGCTAACTGGAATCAACCCAACAAGCTCATTAGAGTTGAGATTCAGATCCTTCAAGCTAATCAAATTCCCAATGCTTTCCGGAATCGCCCCGCTAAATTGATTTCCATGAAGCCAAACACTACTAAGTGACTCCATTGTAGCAATAATATCAAGAGAGCCAGTCATCCCACCACCATTTCCCTGTCCATTCAACCAAAGGGATTGCAAGTTGGACCCATTAAAAGTTGCCGGAATCCCGCCCGAAATCCGGTTGAAGGACAGTTTCAGCATTGTAAGTGACCCCATACTCCCCAAGAAATCAGGCAAAGGACCAGCCAAATTGCAAGACATCAATGAAAGGGTAGCCAATTGAGCTGAATCTTGCAACCCAACAGGCAAAGACCAACCAGTAGTAGCATTCATCAATGGGTTATTATCTAAAGCCATTGTTTGTAAACTAACTAACCCATCAAAGAAATCAGCAGGAATTCCAGTAAAATTATTGTAATCCAAAAAAGCATACTTCAATTGTTGTAACCCTTTAAAAGAAGGTAACATACCAGTCAAATTGTTGTTTTGGAGACCCAAATTTGAGAGCATTTCCAGCTTGTTAAAATCCTGAGGCAAAGTGCCCTTCAAACCCAAGTTTTTTGTTTGAATTTGGGTAACTCTCCCATCAGAACAATACACAAAAGGCCACCTATTCCCACAAGGGTCATCATCCCCATTGCCAGGCCATTTCAAAAGCTCAGGATTTTCCAACCCTTTTCTGAATTCATTCAGAATTGCAAGGTCACCAGGATCTGTAACACTAAAAACCACTGATACAAGTGACAAACACACTAAAAACACCAATTGAAGCATCTTTATTGAGTGCCCACAAAACCCATCTAAGATAATTTTGCATGAAATGAAACAAGAGAGTTGTAATTTTTGAGAAATGAAGTGGGGATGGCAAAAGAGGCGGATCTAGATTCTAGAGAGACAAATTTTCAATACCCAGATGGGAATTGTGGTGGAATTCTGCGGCAAATTGAGTCTTTTAGCAGCCCCTTTTTGAGTGGAAATCAAAAAGATTTTATTTCTTGATTCCTTCTCATCTACATAATTGATTCTCCCCCATCAATGGTGGTCCACTTTGATTGCACTAATCTTTGCATTACTAACCGGGAAGGAAGAGGGAAGGGCATTACTGCCAATTTCGAGTTCGAGTTGTGGGCACTAGTCAAAGCAGAGATCTGAAAATTAGTGAGCCAAAATGTGGCAATTCGTAAATATAGTGACAGTGATGCCCCAGATATTCATTTCATGGTCGTGAGAGGCTCAGTGTAATAATTTAGGGTTTGTAATAACCAAGTGACGTTAAGGGTATGTTTGGCAAGAATATCTAGTATTTTCTTCGTAAACGCTTTCGCTTGAAATTTGCATTTAATTTTCTATCCATAACTACCAAATAGTTGTGAGTGTGACGCTGTTATTAGCTAGTTTTGTAAAGCTGTCTGTCTATGTTATGTTTTAATTTTCAATTACAGCTGCAGCTAGTTTATTATCGTTTCATAACAACTTTATCTATTTCCTACTAATTTCTTTCATGTTTTATCATTTTACTGTGGATACAACTAATATTGCACCAAACATGGCCTCAGAGTTTTGTAAAATTTAATCATGACTTTTAAGAATTTAGAGATGACATAATACAAAACAATGGGACGAGATCAAGAAAGTCACCCTGTTATCAAATGTCACCTTTTGTAAGAAGAGTACTTCCTTTCCATTGTTCTTTTATTAATGAAATTCACACTTGTTTAATCGAATGTCATCCTTATTTCCTCGTCTTTTTTAGAAAGTCACCCCTATTCTGAATCATAGTCACCGACTCGCTACTTAGATCCTGTCCATTTCGTCGTTTCATACCACATTCATTTCAATTCAATTTTACAGCTTAGGAGTAGTTTTTATTCTCCATATTCTTTAGTTCAGTTCAATCCATTTTAACGTGATTCGATTTAATTAAATAGAGTTTGATTCAAATTATTAACCCAGCTAGTCTATATAAGATGAACCTTTGCATATCACTATATTGTGAAAGTTATCACTAATTTTTGTGACAAATTTAGTAATAATAATTTCATGCTATAAAACAAAATACAGTACATTCTACTCTATTACATTATGTTTAGGTTAACGCTAATAAATTATAACCAATATATTACCATAAAAATTTAGTATTATGAAATAGAGAAAGAATTAAAATTGATTTTCTTTCCTAGAGCAAGGAAATAATTTGAGTGGGAATGGCTGCTTCTGGAAGTTGATGAGGTGGAATAAATGGTTGATGTCTTTTTTGTTTCCTTGGAAGAAGAAGTTGCTGCTGCCTGCCTGCCTCTGCCTGCCTGCCAGTGCCACCTCCTTCAAGATGGTTGGCTTTGGATTTTTGTTTGGAATTATTAAATTAAAAGATTTTGTAGGTGGATTATAATATTACTACTAGTATTATATTGAAATTAATTTTCTTTCCTAAATCATGAGGTCCCATGTTATTGAAAGGGGACAAATGTTTGTCAATTGATTGGTCCTTTTATTGATTGTTTCCTTTGCTTTAAAAATATGTGGTAGTATGTCATACATTAGCTAATGTAGCATGCTCCACTAATGAATATACTTTGCTTAATTATTCAAAAGTTTATGTTAGGTTAAGCATGCAATTTGTCTAAAGTATAAATGTGAATTTTTTGATTGAAAGTCATACGTTTTCTATAAATGATGTGAAAATCAAACAATTACAAAATTTAAATAAATTTCTATTCTAAAAAAATTATAAGATCTAAAATATTGCACACCCTCTATCAACTTGTTGTCTCATAAAACAGTCTTCCATGAGGAGGTCTATTGAGTTGGATAGTTTTCAAACAACCCTTCATTTGTCTTCATCAGCAACACTAATCTAAGTTATATTATTGTATTTATAGATTTTTTAAGGGTGTACGTCCTTAGTATCATATATTCATCGATAGAAAGAACAAATGTATTGTACTAAAAGCGGATTCAAAAACGTGCATAAAAATTGCAATTTTGACTTGTTGTCCAAATTAATATTCATTACATTTAAATTTGATTTTAGATGTTATATCTCCTACAATTGATTTATTTGTCATCCTACAATCCACCCATACTTTTATATGAACAAAACTAAACTCCTCATAATAGAATAAAGACGACAAACAATGTACAGTAAATAAAATAAATAACAATAGCACATGCAATTTCAAAGAAATGGATAAATGTTTTACGAAATCTCTTCGGCCGTTGTCAACTACTGAAATGTAGGGTAAGTATTATAATGTGACGATATTAGCCGTTGATAATGATTAGGCCAATTTATTCGTGCACCAGTTCACGGGTTCAAGCCTCCTGGGGAGTACGTACACGAATTTATTCGTGGAATACCCGAGGCCGTGCGTTAAGAGGTGCCCTTTAGCCACGCCCAAGGAGGAAGGAAGTTCCTCCTTGCAGACACAAAAAAAAATGATTAGGCCAATTTAAGCCGTTAATTATTCAAAGTTATTTGAACATATTAATCGTCATTAATTAGAGAGAAAAACAAAATAAAAGAAATTCATGACCAAATAATAACCCATTAGTTACGTAGTTGTAACATATTATATTGATACTACTAAAAGACAATATTATATAGACCTAAATAAAATATAGAGTTGACGGCTAATCCTAAATTACAGTAGCTGACAATTAGTGAAGAATTGTTCAATGTATAACAATCTTAAAAATATGACTTAATTTCATGAATCATGATACAAATAAATGTTCAATGTATTATTAGACTAATATTGTTTTAAAATTAATGGATTGTCAATAAAGTTTTTTTTTTTTTTTTTGACAAAGAATGTCAATAAAGTTAAGAATACAATGACTTGATGAAGATAAATGTTTGATGAATCATGATACAAATAAATGCTCAATGAATAAATAAAGACAGCAAGAAAAGAGCTCGTCTTATTTGGCAGCTGGAGCATTATTTCTTCTTTCATATATTCTTCGTTATCTTTACAAATTCGTTATTTGTGGTTAAAATGCTTGTGGAATGGAAAAGGTCTATTACGTATGTTACGTTATTAAAGGCATTTCACGGGCAAGTAGAGATCCATGAATAATTCGACACCTTTTACTATTAGATGATACGTGGTGGATACTATATCTAGCTAATTAATACTTCTATAGCTTATTTCACCTCATGTTGTAAACGAAGACGTTTTTATAGAATAATTTCAGTGATAAAGTCAAAGAAAATTAATTTTCAATCTACAAATAAAGATATCACTTAATATTTGAAAAATATTACTATCCTACAGTATAACAATATTACTTACTCTTCCAAAATAATAATATCACTTTTAGGTTAAATATACCATTTATTATTTAAAACCTATGACTACTATACTTAATGAGTTCATTACTAATTTTCATATCAATAAATTGATCTTTTCCCTACCATTTAACATAATAATCCCTATTAGGTACTCCATAATTTTCCATATATTACCATACAAGAACTGAAAAACAACAACAACAACAACATTAGTTCAAAACGATTCCCAAGATGTTTAAAAAGTGACAAAGATTTCATAGATAAGTGAAATGAAAGGAACAAAAGGGAACCATTACAAAAAGGATGGACATACATAGACAAAAAGACACTAATTAAGTAGAAAATTAAAAGGTGGTGGTATTTGATGCTTTTGGAGCAAAAAGGAAGGTAAAATAAAGAAGAATTTAATTAATTAGTTACATAAATCGAAAATGGTGGATTAGACTAGTCATTAGTACTTACTATACTAGATTAGAGATTAGGATGCCCAAAATTAGCGGAGGATAATAAAGCAAAAGGGCGACATAAAAGCCGAAGATCATGTGCTTATGCTAGGAATCATCATTTTATCATTATTACACTACTGTTTTATTCCGCAATTAATTAGGCTAATTTTGTGGGAATTATTGTTTGTTAATTATCCATTGTCTGCAAATCTGCGAAACACACAAGAACTAGCTTAGTAGAGAGTATTTTATTTTAGATATTAGTATCACTTTTGAGTCACCTATCCAAATACTATCCGATTATGAGTAACTCTCTTATGCAACCGTCTAACTGTTAGACGACCTAATTTAAGGGTGACTTTTCGTAATTTAGGGGTTATTTTTAATGACTTAAGGGCTACTCTAAACAACTTGACTCAATTTATGAGTAACTTTTCGCAATTTAGTAGCTACTTTTATCGACTTAGGGACTATATTTTTACGACTTAGGGTAATTTTGTAAAATAACTATAAGATATATAAAGTAACCCTTAAGTGGTTAAAAATAGCCCATAAATTACGAAAAATCACCATTATATTTGATCGTCTAACGGTAATTAGACGGTTGTACACAAGAATTTGCATCCGATTATTGTCCACATCATGTCCAAACCATGAAGTTAAACTGCAATGGAGTGTTATTTTAACACTGTCTTGATGAAATTGTTTTGACTGGGAACTCGAAGGCTTGGACTTTGGATCTTACATGTCAAGACTCCAACAATGTAGTCTTATGTTAGGGCCACAATGCCAAATAGGTTTTCTTTTCTTTTTTTTTTTAAAGTAGAATTTCTTTGCTATATGAGTTTTTTAAATTGTTCAAGTGATAGTTGGATCTTATAAAGCTGTGACTCATGCATATTGGTCCAAAAATTACAACTCTGGTAAAAAAAAAATTGGCAAAAACTAATTTTTTTTTTTTCCATTTTCAACCATTTTTAACCAAAACTGATTCACTCAAAATTTCAACCAAATATATCTTATAAAGACTACAAAAAAAAAATGGAAAAAGAAAAATGGGAAAAAGAATATTTTTTGGTTGGAAAATTTGACCGGAGCTGTAATATTGGATCAATATGGATGACTTAATTATAA
This sequence comes from Mesembryanthemum crystallinum, assembly GCA_030267885.1. Lineage (NCBI taxonomy): Eukaryota > Viridiplantae > Streptophyta > Magnoliopsida > Caryophyllales > Aizoaceae > Mesembryanthemum > Mesembryanthemum crystallinum. Next base: position 28,799 of record BSSO01000594.1, read on the forward strand.
GACTCAGTTTTCGCCGTAACTACTTCGAAAACTCAATTGGCGAAGGGGGTCTACTAAAAAGACTCATTTGACATTACGACCTCTATGTTAGGAGTAGATTTGTATGTAAATTATTATGAGATATAATGATTGATGCATATCTAACTATCAGATTATATTTTTCGTGTATATGCTTCCTTCACATGGTATCAAAGGTTTTGTCACCAAGTGGTCTTGAGTTCGAATCACTATTATAATTTAGATTATTTACAACGAGAAAATTACGACGGTAGTAGAAACCCGTCATAATTGATCTTTCGCGACGGGAAATATGTTAAATACCGTCGTAAAATACACCTACGATGCCACCCTTTTAGGATGGGATGACGACGAGTTTCCCATCGTAATTAATCTTTTACGACAGGAAATACCGTCCCAAAAAAGGGATTCTCTAGTAGTGAATCCTGGCAACCTTTTAACTCCAATAGTAGAGTTTACTTCTCTAATTGAGCTTTATAAACACAAGATAGGCTGAGACTATGTCTAGCTTCTAACTACCAGTTTAAGCTATTTTTGATTGAATTGGTTGGTTCACACAAATTAAAGTATATCCCTACTATCCCGTATACTGTATTAACTGTCAATCAAATGTGAGTCAAAAATTCGAGCATGAGGTAAAGCTTATTCATCGTAAATCGATCTTCTCTTCATAAATTTATGTGTATCTTAATACTGGTTACAGGTTGGGCAAAATTGATATCCAGCTCGACAAGATGACTCGAGCAAGGAGGAGGTATGACCCCCGTCCTTGTCCAAGCAAGGAGGAGGCACGACCTTGTCTAATGGTTGATGGGTCGTGCCTATAATTTGACCTCTGGCCTACGAGCGATACGATTAGCCACAAGACACGTCCTAATATGGCACGTGCTTCTGGACAAGCCCATGCCTAATCTTATGAAATGTTGACACGGCATGGGCACGAAGTCCATCAGCCTTTGTTCGTTTTGTGTTATTTTTAGTGGCTGACCCGTGAGCATGACCCACGATTAGCTTTACAATATTATCTTCTTAAGTAATTAGGTCTCGAGAGAGAAAAAAAAATCATCCTAAATAATCTCTATCATCCATTAAAGTTAAATAGGGCTGAACTTTGATTCCCAATATATTGATCTACAAGAAGATGATAACTTACTAGTATTATTTACTTTTTGTGTGGATAAAATAAGGAGGAATATATTTTCTTTTCTATTGTAGTTAAGAGTCATCTTCCCAACACACAGATCGATTCAAGTATATATTCCACAAATAGTTTCTCATATGTAATTCACAAAAAGCTATAATACTGCAACTAATTTTTAGTGGATCAACTACCTCTCGAATATATATATATACTCCATATACGTACACAATACACATGACTCATATGAGATGTGGTGGCAAACTGGCAATGGCATGCCTTGCTTTGATGTTATCATATGATTTTGCCTTTAATATATACTCACTGTCCTATCTATATTATGTGTTTGTAATGATGAGGTCTGGGCGGTGCAAACTGTTGTTCTTGTTTGCCTTTCACTTTTCCCTTTTCTTTTTTTGTTCTCTTTTGATTGGATTATTATATTGGATCACTGCAATGTAGTAACACATTTTTCATGGTTCACAGTATTTGACGATGTATGCCCAACAATATAATCACACAAGAAAAGTTGATGACAGAGTAACACTCTTGTGCAATCGTCTAACCGTTAAACGACTCAATTCAAAGGCTATTTTTTTCAAATTAGGGGTCACATTCAGCAACTTAAAGGTGACATTTTACAACATAGGTAAATTTTATAAAAATGCGTTAAGTTGTAAAAAGTCACCTCTAAGTCGCTAAAAGTATCCCATAATTTGTAAAAAGTTACTATTAAATTGGATCGTCTAACGGTTAGACGATTGTACACAATAATTTGCAAAATTGCATTCCTTCCAAGAAATAAGAAGCTTAGGATTTAAATTTTTGTTTCCGAACCAAGACGAATTGTTTCTCAAGAATAAATGATACTTTACTTTTTCCAAAATGTACTCCAAGAACTAGTCATGCTTGAGTCACCAATATATATTGGAAAAATTCCATTTTGGTGCCCTGATATTTGGTGTAATAATAAATTGGTGCCCTGATATTTGACTAATTCCATTTTGGTTACCTGACATTTTAAAAAATATTTCATTTTGGTGACTTGACCTAACTTCGTTAAGTAGGCCGTTAGCACAATCACTATC